>PVLD010020667.1:0-33350 GCA_004027595.1 Dinomys branickii | reverse complement strand
CTGGGACTTTCCCACGTCTCGCCCCGGCAGCCTGGTCCGCCCTACCACATCTCCCCCGGCATCTCAGAGAAATACGCCCAGTTTAAACTTCCCAGCCGAGGTCCCGGCATTCACGCTCGCCAAGTCTGTCTCGAGCTGGTGGTGTTTATCAAGGAGGCTCGCTCCCTTGCTGCTCACCTGGTCGCCATCTTCCCCCAGCCCTCTGAATGATTCTTTAAATCTGAGGTTGTCTAATCTTCTTGAGTTCTTTACATATTCTAGATGTTAGTCATTTATCTGAGGAGTAAGTGGTAACACTTTTTCCTAACCCATGGATTGTCTCTTCACTTTCTTGCTCATCAATTTTGCCTTGCAAAAGCATTTTAATTTCATGTTACTCTAACTGTTGATTCTTTGTAGTATTTCCTATGCAATGAGGAGCTTGTTAATAAAGTTTTTACCTACATCTGTGTCTTGTAAAGTTTTACCTATTCATTCAGTAGATTAAGTGTTTTGGTTTTTATATTTAGATCTTTGATCTATTTTGATTTTAGTTTTGTGCATGGTGAGAGATATGATTCTAGGTTCAATTTTCAGCATGGGGAAAGCCAGTTTCCCCAGCACCATTTATTAAGGAGGCTCTCTTTCTTCTAGTGAAGGTGTTTGGCCTCTTTGTCAAAGGTAAGATGACTGAATGTGCTTGGAGTTGCAACTAGTGACCATACTCATAAGTGAAATAAATCAGACTCATGTGTAAACATCATACTGTTTCCCTAATGCAAAAATCTAAAATAGTAAATGAAATCTGAAAGGTATAATAGATACTGTGAAAGGGAAAGAAACTGCTCAAAAGGAAAGAACAACTGGGGTGGGGGAAAAGAGAAAAGAAAAAAAGAAGGAAGGGAAAATATGTATGTTTCTGGATCTTTTATTCTGTTCCATTGATCCTTAGGTCTATTTATTTGCCAGTATCATGTTGTTGTTTTTTAAAATCATAGTAGTTTTGTGGTATAATTTGAAATTAGGGATTGTGATAGCCCCTTCCTTACCCTTGTCTAGAATTGCTTCTGCTATTCTAGGTCTCTTCTAGTTCCATAGGATTTTAGGATTATTTTCTCTAGTTCTGTGAGGTACGCTATTGGTATTTTGATCAGGATTACACTAAATTTGTATATCAGTTTTTTAAGTATGTCCATTGTCACCATATTGGTTCTGCCTGTCCAAGAACAGGTGCTGTATTTCCATTATCTGATACCCTATACTATCTCCTTTTTTCCAAACATTGTGGATTTTGTTGTAGAGGTCTCTCACTTCCTTAGTTAGGTTAATCCCTAAGTATTTCATTTTTTTTGATGCTATTGTCAGAGTTGTTGTTACCCTGATTTCTCTCTCAGTGAATTTCTTATTTGTATATAGGAATGCTATTGACTTTTTAGTAGGAGTAAATTAGTAATTGTAGGAGTCTTTTGGAGAAGATTTGTGGTTATCTGTGTAGAATATCATCTCACCTGCAAATAATGACAATTTACCTTCTTCATTTCCTATCCATATTTCTTTTATCTTTCTCTCCTATCTAATTGCTCTGGATAAGGTTTCCAGAACTATATTGAACAGGAGTAGTGATAGCAGGCATTCTTGCTTTGTTCCTAAGTTTAGAGTAGAAGCTTTAAGTTTTTGTCCAAGTAGCATGATGTTGGCTGTTGGGTTGTCATTGGTGGCTTTTATCAAACTGAGATAAAGTCCTTCTATTCCAATTTTCTTTAGGTACTTTTTAAAAATCATGAATGGGTGTTGGGCTTTGTGAAATTCTTTTTCTGTATCTATTGAGAAAATCATGTGAGTTTTGTCCTTGGTTCTGTTAATGAGGTATAATTTATTGACTTGCATCTGTTAAAGCATCCTTACATCCCTGGAATGAATCTTACTTGGTCAAAGGGCATCATCTTTTTTTATTTTAAAGAGTAAAAGAAAACAATAACAGAATAACAATATTGAAGACAAAAAACCCCAAAACCATACAAAAACAATACAGGATGTCAAAACAAGATGATAGGAATTAACAACGGTTGTTATATTACATATTCATATCTTCAATGAAGTTGCTCAGATTACCAGGTACAAGAACGTAAGACTGATCAAACAATTGAAGACAATGATAAGTAATAAAAAGCACATTAGAAATGGCACAGTGCTTCATCAAATAAGATGGTAGGAATTCAACAATGGCTATTATATTGCATACTGTTTTCCGCAAACCAGTTGTTCTGATTACCAGATATAAGCATGCAAAATTGGTCAAGAGAAAATTAGATTTTTCTAAATGCATCCATCCATGTCTATATTAAACTAAATATGAGTTCATACTTATGTCTCCAAAGTTAATAATTTGCCCCTTTTATATACATTGTTAAATTTTTGAACATAGAGTCATTTGTAATAATCCTTTTTTACCCCTTTGATGAACATGGAATCAATAAGAATGATTTTTTATTTCTTATATTGGCAGTTTATGTTTTCTACCTTTTTTTCAGTTAGACTGACTGGAGGCTTATCATTTTTTAAAAAATCACTTCAAAAGAACATACTTTTTTATTTCTTTGATCTCCATTTTCCTGTTCTCATTTCAGTTCATTAATTTATGTTCACTTTTTACGCAGCTTAGGCTTCTGTTTTAAGCTTAAAATACACTTTCGTATTTCTTAAAGTGGAACCCTAGGTTTTGTGACCCCAATTTTCCTGTGTGGCTAGTCTCTCTCTAGCATACCTGGTGAAAACAAAAATCTGCCATTTCTGATTTTAGGTGAGAAGTACTTAGTCTTCCACTTCAGGCGGGCAAATTCTGAATATTTCATCAATACCTTCTATGAAGATCTTTTTTTGTATTTCTGTTGTATTTTTCATTGTGAAAATGTACTGGATTTTTTAAAAATGTGTTTTCTTTATCTATTGGTAGTTCAAGAATTTGTACTGGTAGCTGTCCTTCCATCAACATCTTTGTTATGCATGGGATGTAAATAATGAATTTATTACCTACCTAGCCTTGCGAATTACCAGCAGCATTATTCGAACTGAAAAGAAAGCTTACTTAGTGTGGTGGAACAGGCCTGTGATTCCAGCATGTGGGAGGCTGAAGCAGGGGGGTCATTATGAGTTCATG
The DNA here is from genome assembly GCA_004027595.1 of Dinomys branickii. Classification (NCBI taxonomy): domain Eukaryota; kingdom Metazoa; phylum Chordata; class Mammalia; order Rodentia; family Dinomyidae; genus Dinomys; species Dinomys branickii. The sequence continues at coordinate 30,214 of PVLD010020667.1, read as the reverse complement.
GCAGCTTAGGCCACTAATGAATTCAAGATCAGCCTAAACTAAAATATATATATATATATATATATATATATATATATATATATATAAAGAAGCAGCTAATTATTCCTTCCAGCTAGATAGATCTAGGTAAAGCCTTGATTTATTAATATAATATTATGCTATTAAGTTACTTATGCCCTTTATTTGGTTTCTAAGCTACTTAAAAATAATTGCATTCATGTTTAAAAATAAAGCTGGGCTGAACCCCAGACATCTTCAGAAAGCCCAGTGAGCTGCCGCTGCGCCTCCTTGACCAGCATGTGAGACAGGCGGAACCTGGGCATCCTCTGGGGCCCTATAATGTGCCTGCTGGAGCTGGGCTGAACACTGGACATCTTCAGAAGCCTAGTGAGCCACTCCAGTGCCTCCCCCACTAGTGTGTGAGGCACACGGAGCTCTGGACAACTTCTGGGACCTTGGTGGTCACTCCCAGAACAACCTCCACCCCCCGTGGGAGCTCAGCTGAAACCTGGGCAGAGTTAGTGGCTTCAGGGAATCCACTCTCACCCCTCCTCTGCCAGTGTGGGAAGCAAGCTCTGTCCTGGGCAATATCTGAAGCCTCGGTAACCACAACCTGCATCCCCTCTTCTCTTTTGGAAGCTGGGTCGAACCCCAGACAGCTTTAGCAACTCCAGTGAGTCTCCCCCACCCCTCCCACACATGCCTGAGAGCCAACAGAATGCAAAAAAATCAGGAGCATCCGGGACCCCGCTTTGCCACCAATCGCCAGCACAGGAGCGGCACTGGGCACTGTGGATCTTCAGACACTTGGCCTGCCACTAAAAATATTCTTGAAAGGGTCAAAGACATTATATTACAATGATGCTTCCATACCCATGGCCACACAATTTATAATAACTAGGTGTTGGAAGTTGCCTATGCATCCATCAACAGATGAGTGGATAAAGAAAATGTGTTATTTATACATGATGGACTACTAGGCTGAATGAATGTTTGCTAAGGGGCTTGAGGAAGAGGTTGGAGGGAAAATATAAAAATAATTTGAGTCAGGTGTGACGAGTGGTGCACACCTGTAATCCCAACACTCTGGGAGGCTGAAGCAGCTCAGCAATATAGTGACAACCTATCTCAAAAATCGAAAAGGTCTCGGGTTCAAGGGGATAGCATTAAAAGGGATAGGGCAAAAGCCCCAAGTTCAAGCCCCAGTACTACAAAGGGAAAAAGGATACAAAAGAAATGTGACTGCCTTTATCTCTATTTATGTTTTCATAATGGGAATTAATCCCTTTTCTGGGCTTCCTTCTACTAATGCATTAAGAATCAACTGCAATTATTTTCTGTTTTTACTTTTAAGTTTTATAAATATTTACATCATTTGTGCAGAATTGGTACATGTACATGAGGCATCTTAGCTCCCTGCTTGATCCCTTTTCCTTCCCCACCCTTCCCACTTCCTCTATTTCTTGATGCTCTTCCCGTTTGAGAGGAATCTATCTCCCTTCTTCCCATGATCTACCTTTTATTTTGCTTTCTTTATAATTTGGGTTTCTTATACAGTGAGAATCTATGTGAAATTTAAGCTTGTAAGTATAATTTACTGTATTTCAGTTAATGTGGGCTCAAGCTGCATCCATTTTCTACAAACAACTCAAGGTTATGGGAGAATAGTAGTCCATCATATATAAATAACACATTTCTTTATCCATTCATCTGTTGATGGATATATAGGCAACTTCCAAGACTTAGTTTCATGAATTGTGCTGCCATGGGTATGGATGTATCACTGTAATATAATGTCTTTAACTCTTTCAGGAAGATATCTAGAAAGGGAATAACTGGGTCAGATTGAATTTCTAGTTTTTGTGTTTTGAGAAATCGCCATATAAATTTGTATAGTGTTTGTACTAGTTTACATTCCCACCAAAAATATAGAAGGGTTCCTCTTCCCCTGAAGCCTCTCTGGCATTTGTTACTATATGATTTCTTGGTGATGGCCATTCTTTCTGGGTCAAAAAGATATCCCCATGTTGTTTTAACTTGCATTTATTTGTGTATTTACTGGCAGCTTGTGCTTCCGTGAAGTGTCTACTCATTTCATGTGCACATTTTTGATTGGGTCTTTTATTTTGAGGGAGTCTAAATTTTGAGTTTTTATATATTTTAGATATTGGTCCTTTTCTGAGGAATAGCTGGAAATTTTTCCCCATTTCGTAGGGTATCTTTTCATTCCATTTGTTGTTTCTTTTGCTGTGCAGAAGCTCTTTTAATTTTTATGATCCCATTTGTTGATTCTTTGTACTATTTCCTGTGTGACTTGGGCTCTATTCATAAAGTCTTTGCCTTAGTCTGTGAATTCAAGAATTTTACCTACTTTATCCTCTAGCAGGTGAAGTGTTTCTGTTTTAACTTTTAGTTCTTTGATACACTTTGATCTTAATTTACTACATCATAAGCGATATGAGTATGTGTTAAATATTCTGCTGGTAGATAGCCAGTGTTTTCAACACAATTTATTGAAGAGGCTACCTCCTCCAGTGTAAGTTTCTCGCCTTTTGTCAAAGATCAGATAGTTGAATGTGCTTGGGATGGTTTCTTTGTCCTGTATTCTCCTCCTTTGATCCTCTGTTTTTTTTTCATGTACCATGCTGTTTTACAATCATTATAACTTTGTAATATAACCTCAAGTCTAGGATTGTGATGCCTCCCACTTTTCTATTTTCACCCAGGATTGCTCTTGCTATTCTGGGTCTCTTTTGGTTCTATATGAAATTTCAGAATTATTTTCTCCAATTCTATGAAGAATGTTGTCGGTGTTTTGATTGGCATTGCATAAACCTGTGTATCAATTTTGGAAGTATGGCCATTTTGACTATATTGGTTTTCCCTATTCAACGGAGTATATCTATTTTCTGATTTCCTCTTTGATTTTCTTTTTCAGACTATAGTAGTTTTCATTGTAGAGGTTTTTACTTCCTTCATTAGATTAATTCCTAAATATTTATTGTTCTTGGTGCTATTATGAATAGTATCTTTTCCTAATTCTTTCTCAGTGGGAATATTTTATATTTTGTTTGCAAATTTTATATCCTGGTACATTACTGAATTTGATTATTATTTTTAAGACTGTCTGGGTAGATTTTCGGGGGTCTTCAATGTAGAAGATCATGTTATCTGCAAATAACAATAATTTAACTTGTTTCCTATACACATCACTTTTATGTCTTTTTCTTGCCTGATTCCTCTTAATGATTCAGATAATACATTGAACAGGAATGGTGATAGTGGATATCCTTCTATTGTTCCTGATTTAGAAGGAAATCTGTAAGTTTCCCCTATTTACTATGACATCAACCATAAGTTGGAAAGAAAAGGCTTTTATCAAACTGAGATATAGTCCTTCTATACTTATTTTCTTCAGAGTTTTTACTCATGAAAGGACGTTTGACTTTGTCGAAGACTCTGCCTCTGTTAATATGTTCACATTTTTGTCTTGGCGCTGTGTATGTGACGTGTCACATTTATTGATTTGAACGATCCTCAGATCCCTTGAGTAAAGCCTACAAAGGCATGATGTATGATCTTCTTTATGATTCATTGCATTCTATGTGCTAGTATCTTATGGAGGATTTTTGCATCTATGCTCATTAAAGAAATTAGTTCACCTTTTAGATGGATCTTTGTCAGTTTTGGAGTCAGAGTAATAGCAGCTTTCAGGAAAGACTTTGAGAGTACCCTTTCCATGTCAATTTCATTAAAGAGCTAGAGTTGCGTTAGATATTCCCTAAAGTTTTTGTAGAATTTAGCAATGGACACCGCCCCCCACCAACTGAGCTTTTCTTAGTCGACAGCATTTTTTTTTAATTACTGCTTAAATTTCATTGCCTCTTATTGGATTATTCAGAGTCTTTAAATCTTCTTGGTTCAAGTTTAGTAATTTTTATTTATCTAGGAATCCATGCATTTCTTCTAAATTTTCCAATTTATTGGCATGCAAGTTTTAGTAGTTATTAATAATGTTTTTATTTTGGCAGTGTCCATGGTAGTTTCACCTTTTTTCATTCTTAGTTTCATTGATTTGGGTCTTTCCTCTCTTTGGTTAGATTGACTAAGGGTCTATCTATTTTGTTTATTCTTTTGGAGATCTAGCTCTTCATTTCATTTATTTTTTTGTCTCAATTTCGTTGATTTGTGCTCTGATCTTTATAATTTCCTTTCTTACACTAGCTTTGGGTTTGGATCATTTCTATTTTTCTAAGATCTTGATGTATGCCATTAGGTTATTTATTTGGGCTCTCTCTGTTTTTCTGATGTGGAGATTCACAGCTAAAAATTTCCATCCTAGGACTGCTTTCCTTGTGTCCCATAAACTCTAATATGTTGACTGACATTACCATTTAGTTCTAGAAACTGTCTTATCTCTTCCTTGATTTCTTGTGTAACTCATTGTTTATTTAAAAGTATCTTGTTTAGTTTCCACACATTTGCACAATTTCTGTTTTCTTTTGTTCATTTTTGTTCTTGATTTCTAATTTCACTGTACTATGATCTGATAATATTCATGGTATAATTTTAATTCACTTAAATTTATTTCATCTTGTTTCCTTGGCTAGTCTGTGGTCTATTTTAGAGAAAGCCCCTTGTGCTGCTGAAAAAAATGTATATTCTATGGTTCTTGGGCACAACACTCTATAGATGTCTATCAAGTCCATTTTTTCAAAGGTTTTGTTCAATTCCAATATTTTTGTGTGGAGTTTTTCTCTAGTTGATATATCTACTTGTGATAGTGTGGTAATAAAGTCCCCCACTATAACTGTGTTTATGTACTTGTGGTCTTTTATTTCCAGTAGTACTTGTTTTATGAAGTAGGATGTGCTGGTGTTTGATTCATAAATGTAATACTTGTTTTTTTCCTACTAGATTATCTCTTTAACCAATATGTGGTGACCTTTCTTGCACGTTTTGATCAGGTATGGCTTGAAGTCTACTTTGTCTGAATATTGGATAACTGCATCTGCTATTTTTGGGCTCCTGTTGCATCTAGTCTTTGATTTTTAGTCTGAGTTTCTGTTTGGGTTAAATGTGTTTCCTGTATACAGCATATCATTGGATTTTTGTTTCTTAATCCATTATTCCAGTTTGTGTCTTTTGACTAGGAAAATTTTTGACTAGTCTCATTTATTGAGACTATGAACATTGATAATCATTACTGATAGGGATTGCCACTGCACTGTTGGCCTTTTGCTGCTTCCCTATCTTTCTCTTCTGCTTAACAGATCACTCTACCTGGTGTACTCACTCTTTTCAACCTTCTGTCATTCATTTATCTTGTGGAATATTTTTTTAGAATTTTTTGGAGCGGTCAAAAATTTCTTTACGTGCTTTTGTCATGAAAATATCTTATATCTCCCTCCATTTTTGAAACACAGTTTTACAGAATGTATCAGTCTAGGTTGGAAATTGTTTTCATTTAGGGCTAGAAACTCTTTGCTCCATACTCTCCTGGCTTCTAAGGTTTGTGTTGAGAAGTCTGCTGTGATTCTAATAGAATTTCCTTTGTAAGTGATGTATTGCTATTATTCTGTTTAAAACTCTGATCTTTTGTTGGAATGTCAGAATTTTGACTACACACACTATGTCTTGGTAAAGTTCTTTTCTGATCATGGCTATTTGAGGTTTCATATGCCACATTTATTAAGTCGAATTTTTCCCCCTTGTTTGAAAAGTTTTCTGCTTTTATTTCTATAAACAAATTTTTAATACTATGTGCTGTCTTCTGATATTTTGCTAATTTCAATTAATCTTAGGTTAGTTTTCTTTGCATCATCTAGGATCTGTGGGATCCTTTTTTCGTGTTCTCTAGTTTTTAAGGTACCTCTCATTACTTGGTCATCAGCAATAGCCCTGGCTTCCAGTTCTGACACTCTGTCTCCACACTGGTCATTTCTGCTGCCCATACTTTGGATAACATTTTTAATCTCGCCTGAATTTCTAGAGTTTTTTATGGTCCTTAATCCTTTTCTATGCTGGTCGTGCATGTTTTACATCACTTTGTTTAGCTTTGCTAGTTTATATTAATGTCTCCTATACACTTGATTATCATTTTATTTGATGTACATCTTTTTACTTTTGTCTTCTGTGAGCTTCACAAACACCTTATTGATTTGTTTTATTATCTCCCCTGATATCATTTCAAATGATTTGTGTGTGTGGCTTTTGGTTCCCCCTTCATTGCCCTATGGATCAACTTCGGGGAAGTTATGAGTCTTTGGAGGTATTTTGTTGGCTTGTCTTCTCATGCTTCTTCTTGTTTGTTTGTTTCTCGTGTTGAGGCTTGTGGGTTGATTGTATTGAAAAGCTTTGTTTCTAGTATGGAGACTTCTTTAGTTAATGTCTATATTGGAGTAGTGTCTTCTGGCTATAGCAATTAACCTTTACCTCTGTCCCAGGATCAAATTACCTCCATTTACTTAAGATGGGAGGTTGTAATGTGTCTGACCCAGTACCCAGTTCCCCAGGAATGATTAAGAGTTATTGTTAATGGCCTCAAGACAGTCAAGATATTGGAATTCAGGAAAATCAATTAATAGCAACAGCTGTGTCATCTTGGCTATAGTCATAAATTTAGCATCAATTATAGCATCAAATACAAACTGAGCATTGACAACCCTAAAGACAATTAATGTACCACTTTAACCATAAAAAAGATCTACAATTAGAATATAAGCACTAAGACAAACCAAATATTGACCTACTATTAATGTATGGTAAATACATCCTAAATGAAACAACTTTATCTCTACTAATAACAGAACACTATTTGACAGAATAGCATAAAGTTATCTAGAGAAGAAGGAAAAAAAGAGATAGAAATCCTAATAAGGAGTTAAAGGAAATCAATAGTGTTATAACAGTCACAGGAAAGAAAAAAGATAAAGAATAAAATGCAGAAAATAAAGATAATAAAGACAAATAGTTAAAGAGAAAAAGAGAAAGGAAACTAAAAGAGAGCAACGGGGAAAAACCCAAACCTCAAAAGAAAAACCGATGGAAAAAAAGACAGAATTTTTTGAAAAGAATTCAGTAAAGAAAAAGTCCTGTGATATTGAATGAATCATTTCTTTCCAGGACTGACAGTATTGGGATTCAGCCACACATGATTTTCTCTGCCAAGCTGTAGGGCCTATGGGCTTTTGAGGTGTCCTCCCTGTACCAGAGGTTCCTCTGTCCACTCAACTCAGATCATGGCTATTGTCTAAGCCAAGACATATTGGTAGGAACCACAATCAGCCCTCTGCATTTGACGAACATAGGCCATAAGGCAGGGGTTCAAGTGCATTGATGGAATTAATGTTGACAATCACAGGATCTGCTTACTCCCTTCTCTTCCAGACATTGCCCCCATCCAAGATCAAGTCACCTGGTTAGTCCCCACCTCTGCTGCCCTGCTGCCCAATGGGAAACAAAATGCATAGCCAGCTTGAAGTTTGTGGATGGTCATGTCTTAGCATCAGAGGGTCACTGCACATCAGCACAGAACCGCTTACTTGCATCTGGGGGGCACCGCATCCAGTATGGTCCTCCTTGCTTGCAAAAGTGTTCTAACGCTATTGGTTTGTCTTAGTGGTGAGGGGACCACCATCTAGCACCTGCCGGCTTGCTTTGTGGGGGTTGCCATACATCTGGCTTAACTTTAATTCTTGTGTCCTTGTGGGGATGTTGGTTCCAATCTCTGTTTTTCCCTGGAGTGCTAGAATTTATACATCATGGAAGCACAAGTGCATAGAAGTAGCTATAGTATGGAAAAGCCATGTATGCATGAGATAGCTGTCTATACATGCTGCTGTCTAGTGGCCAGACCCAAATGGCTTCCTCCATGCTGTGCTTCACAGGGGAAAGACTTGTGTTGCTTCTTGTGGTCCCACCTTCTTGGAAGCATCCTGCAGCTCTTTTCTGTCGAGGAATTTATGCTGTCCTGTGAGTGTGCCAGTCAAGTCAGGTACAGCCACTCTGTCTAGAATTCCATGGATTTCTCCTCCTCTTCAGCATCTTCAACTTCCTACCCCAGAGAGAGTCTCATTCAAAAATGTCTCATTCATTTTGTCTGTAGTACAACTTCCTTTTTATGTCCTAATTTTATCCTTGGTCTAGGAATAACATTCATGAACAAAATCCAAGAATGCTCAATGAGTTCTTTTTGGTTTGCCACATATTTCCCCATGAGGATACTGTCATATCCTTGTGTTTGAGTTGGATAAGGAAAGATAAAGAGAGAGAAAAAGAGAGGGAGAGAGAGAGAGAGAGAGAGAGAGAGAGAGAGAGAGAGGGTATTCTGCCACAGAAGGAGAAAAGCAGAAAAGAGAGGAAGGAATTGGTTTTTGAAACTTAAGCATTATTTTCTTACTTGGTTGGTGAAAGCACTAGGTTTTCTAACCACAGACAAGATATATTGATCTTGCTGTCTAGGATATTCATTCATTCATTCATTCATTGAATTTTTGGAGCAAGACAGACACTCTAAAAAAGGAGAGATTATTCTTCCACACACAGAAGGCAGAGACATGTATTTGCAGTTCTCTTCAGGGTGGCTTCTTAAGAAAGTCACTGGGAAGAGGCTGACACAATGCCACCCAAATTTTAGAGCCACAGAAGGACTAATAACTTCTAAAGGTTTTCATTGCACAGGTCATAGCCCCGGCAACACTTGAAGCTCACCAGATAGTTGCTCCATGGTATATTTTGTACATTAGCACATTTCTTTAAGCAGCCCATGAAACTTAACCAGAGGCTACCATCCCCTGCAGAAGAGAGGAGAAATAGGTCATCAAGCCTAGCCCTGAGACTTCTGCAAGTAACTTTCTCTCCAACCCACACCAGAATCTAAGGATGGACTTGTGGCATTTAGGGGTCTGTTACTCAAATGTGCAGTTTTGGCAGATGTTACAAATTGGAGGCTTCCTCCCCAAAAGGTAATGATGGAGCAGTAATTCAGAGATTGCCAACACTTGGGGTTCTGATTGAGAATGTTTACAGAAATGCCAAGGGATGGTGTAGAACAGAGGGTGGGAAACTGGACAGATTATGGTGTCCAGCCTACTTGTCAAGGGGCATTTAGCCAGTCTCTTGTTAACACTGGCCCCTCCATTAGCACAGTTTGGCACCATCCACATGCAAGTTCAGGCATAAGACCAAAAACTGCCTCCTTCACTGCAGCAACTAGCTGATCTCCACATATCAGACCTCTCCTTTCACCTTACTTAAGTCTCCTGTGTTTTCTCTGGGCTCGTCAGAAAATTGTGGCCTTAGTTACATATCCTACCCCCAGGAACACCTTCATGCTTTCGCCTTCTGATATAGGATGTGAGTGAGATAAAGATATTGGTCATCCTGAGCATGAGACTGGCAAAGTGATGTCCTCCCTTACCACAGCGGCCCACATATGCTTTCTGCTCCCTCTGCCCCGTCTTACTTTTCCCAGCCTGCACCTTACTTTTGAAAATCTTCCCCGTTGCGCAGGCCTCCTCGGGTGTGGCCATACATCTTCCTCTGCCTCTAGTACACTTTTCTCCAGAGAACTGTAGATGACACATCCTACATTGAACAGCTTTCTTCTCTTGACCGGAGAAAGGGAAGACAGAAGTGAAAGAAGATAACATTAATGTGGAGGAGCCCATCTCCCCCTTTCAAGTTTGAAGTCTGATTAGAGCTCAAAGACTTTGTCAGAGCCCTGTGTAGCAAGGACATCTGCCTCTGTTCAAGTGTGCTGAGCCAGAGGAGTGACTGGAGTTTATGGTCTCGGGAGTTTAGCTTGGGAAATAGAAGTTGAAAGGACAAAAGAGGAGGGATGTGGGGGAAAACAATCACGATCAAGAGACAAAGGATCAGACAAGGTCTTTTCATACTCACCAGAATTAACTTCACTAAAAACGATTTCATCGGTTATACTGGAGAGGAGAAAAAAAATCCACAATTTTGTCTGAGTTTACCCCACACTGCAGCCTTTGGAATCTCTCTCCTCAGGGCCCATTTTACTCCACTAAACTAGAGCCATTCGAGATGGTTTCTGTTCCCTCAAAGCTAGTGCCCTACTCGCAGCATCTTGTAACTCCTCTTCCTCCCGCTCTCTCCACCTTCTCAGGCTTCTCAGATTGCCCTACCCAGCCCTACAGGGCACAGCACAGGCCAGAAGGAAAAGGAAAAGCCCAAATGCTTTTGGGTTTCTTAAATTGTTTTGGCCTCATTCCCCTTTCCCCCCCAGTGGACCCTATGTGGTATTCTTACCTCTCTGAGTCTGGAGTCTGACAGTGGGGACAGTGAGCTGAAATGCACAAAGGCACTACACTTTAGATTTAGACAGCTAGGTCTGAAAGGTAAACATTTCACTTCTCTCTATTCATTTGTTCTTGGACTTTATATTTCTTAATGTCAGCCTCATCAATTGCTGCTACTATTATTATTTTTTTCAATCCCAAAATCAGTTCCCATGCCAGCTCTATCCTGCTGGAAGAGGTTTCTGAGTTTTGAAGCTCAACATCTATTTCTGGCTTCCTTTGGCCCCTAGTGCCCTCCCTTCCCCTCTCCTCTCCTCCCCCGCTTGTCTCTCATCCATTTCTACTCACCCATGTGCACGTTGTTTCTGAGAGACCCAGATAGTACTGTTGGGGGAAGAAAAAAAGATATACTCTCTAAAGACCTCATTTTCCAAACCCCATCTCGCAGCTTTTATGAAAATTCTCTCAATTGTTCTGCAGCCCACATATTTCCTTCTCTAAAGGGAGAGTCATTTGCTTTAGTTACAGTCTCAGAGACCTGGAATATTGTAGGTAGAAGGCACAGCATAGAGTGACAACCCATCACACTTGGGCTACCACAGGGCTTTTGTCATGGGAACTCTGCTATACTGGATACATGTTAACAACTCTTGACCCTACATACTCACCTCTAACGCAGCAGAACAGGATGAGGGGTCCCAGCAGGAGGGACTTATCCATTTTGGAGTGAGAGAAGACCAGCTTGGGACAGGAATCTTCAATAGTACCTATTTATACACCTTCAAGGCTGGGCTTCCTCAGCAAGGGTTAGGGGTGGGGACACTGTGGAAGTCCTTGAAAAGCATATCCTGCTCTTAGGTAAACCGATGACTGTGTAATCTCTCTTCTTGGCAACTTGGGGAAAGAAAGACTACTAGAAAAGTCCTGGGCCTGATTTATTCCATTCCTGCCTCTTGAGATTTTTTATGCCAAGTTTTAAGGTCTTTTCTGCCACACACTGTCAGAGAAGCGAAGATAAGTCAGGGCAGGATTCAGAGTGATCTACATGCAGGTGACCATTAAGGCTGAGAAAATACATAAATGGCAAATGATTAAAATGCAGGCAATAAGAAAACTGGGCACAGAGCTTAAAAATAAATCCTTCCTGGGAATGGAGAAAAGAGGAGTGGAACTATTATACTCAGAGGCCTTGACAGAGAAGTTTCATGAGGTTTCCCTCTGCTAATCACCTTGAAAGAGCAGGCCCTGAGGTAAGACTGAAGGGAAGTGTTTTCCTCCCTTGGTGGTTGAGATTAGGCTTTAGTTAGAAGAAAACTTAAGACTACATCTGGAATGAGAAAAACTTGTACCTCTCACTTGGTGTTAGTCCTGGTTATTAGGTAGGCAGCTGGCCGAATATAAATCTCCTAGGGAGGTGATCTACCTTGTAGATTTCAAGAACCATATCTAGTATCTCCTTCTAAATTTTCTTTAATTTCCTCTAGTCTTTGCTATGCCTTCTAGAGCCTGCAGTGAGGTGCAGCTAAGTCTCTGCTCTTGCTGCAATTACAGAGGGGAGAGTCTGTACTTAGAGCAAAACAACTGGAGGGAAACAGGTGCAACAGGTCACAGTGTCGTCTATAGCCAAGTGGGATAGTGGTCTAAACCAGATGTCGACTAAATAAGAGACAGCAAGAGTGATGTGCGAAAGTGGGTCCATGAGACTTTGGAGGTTATTATTGCATGCTAACGGAGCAAGCTGTCATTTCCAAATACAGTATAAAAAAAGAAAGCTATTCACTAGTTAACTGCTTACCTGAGAACACCTCCTGCCCTGGTTCATCTTTGGAGTGTCATTATTATATATTCATACAGTCCATACACCTATGCACACATGTGTACATACATACGTGTATGCACACACATACAACGCACTGATTTTTGCATCGTATGTATGCATTGGCAGGCCCCTCCCTTTCCTTTCTCTCACTACCCTAAAATTTGGCATCTCCTCTAGCATCTTTACATTCCTTTCTCTTTTTCCTCTTTTCTCTCCTTTCCTTGAGCTCAGTAATGCCACCTTTAATTCCTTACCTAATGGCAGCACTCAAAAAAGGAGGGCTGGTTCTCTTCCCTGTCTTGTCAAAAAATGTCATGATACTGTCACACTCCTTTGCTTACAGTTCAACTTTTCTTCCTCCAGCGTTATTGATATACCTGGACTCCTTGCTTATGTTTGAACTGTATTTTATTAACTTGCTTTCTTCTAAAATCTCCCCCAGATTCTCACCCTGCATCTTAGTAACCTTAACACTTGATTTCTTTCCTGGGGCCTACTCTGTTCCTTTTCCAAATGCTCTTAGTTCTTTTCCTTGTCACTTGATAGTAATTTTTGTCATAAATTTCATCTTTTTTGAATAAAAAGTATTCAGGAACCCACTTCCCCTATTGTTTCAGACCTTATTTAATTCTGTAAGGCTCTTCATTCATGATGCCCCCATCTCCAACACAGTGCAATTTGTCCAAAAGGGTCATCTCTGCATTGTGCTTCACCTCTAAGAGTGATGAGGTAGTTAAATGTGGTTTCCTGTGTGTAATTAGAAGACATGGGGTTGGGAGCTAGGATCTTCCACTTGCATCTACAACATAATTATGCAGGTCAACAAAAAAAGATAATTTTTGGATGGAAATTCACCTTCCAATGAATTATTTTTATTTTAAATGTAGGTGTACTTATCACAGGTAACGCAGCAAAATCCACTGAATTTCTTTGATAATTGAAACATTTTCACATAATGAATTTTTTGAACATGTGGCTCAAGGCTGGTGGCAAGTGGCAGGATTTAAGGTACAAGATCTCAGTGTAGGTGGATCCTCATATGATAAGCAGGATAAACAAGAGGAAAATCACAGCTGCCGTCCTAATGCAGCAGCAATTGACCTTAGACTCCTGGAGTTTCTCTGATAACCACAGACCTTGTACTGATGATCCAGAGGGGAAAGAACAGTTTCTTCTTTACTGGGGTTTGAAGCAATGATCAGATCAGAACAACCTGTTTCTTCTTCCCTCGGACAAGTGAACGGAACAGATAAGACCTAGTGGAAACTAGAGTTCACCCTCCCAGAGGGGATGAAAGACAGAGAAATTATCTATACAGTATGTAAAGATCTGAGAAAGGCTGTATGAGAAGTGTCTCTGGGGACCCTTTACATGAGGTCCTTTTTTACTTTGAGACTTTCTGTCTCCTAGGATTTTCCGTGAATCTCAGGATTGAGAATTGTTCAATATGCCCACAGTTCCATAGACATCTCCTTCCTATTGTGCTGAGGACTGGAGACTTTGTCAAGCACATAGAAGCAATAAGGAGGTTTGTCTGGGACTCACGGGTAAAGAGGCAGCCAATGGTTTGTCCATTGCTCCTATCACATCATAAAGATTATATAAAATTTCCTGGATTTTCAGTGCACTGTATCAACAAAGTAGCTATAACCTAAAAACTCTTTCAAGTGTTACCTCAGCTAAGGAGAAATTAGAGGCCCTCCACTACTTTCCATAGTAAATTCACCAGCACATGGAGACTGCAGTGAGAGACCTCTGCAGCCTGCCAGCACTGGCCAGGTGGCATGTAGCTGTCTCTGTCACCACGTTTACCACAGACCTTTTAGGTTGAAACAGTCTCTCTGTGTCTAGAGTTTGTCCCGAGCATATTACCTGAGCAAGGTGGCCCTCATTATTTCAGTTGTGTGTGAGTACGTGGGGGTTATATTTGTGAAAATAATATGCATGTCATAAAAGCCATAAAACATAAATTCATATCTCAAATTATTTTAAATTGTGTGACTGTAACCCAGATAAGAATGCTGAATGTCGACCAAACTACAGAGAACTCCCCACAGCAAATGTTCATTTCCAACTGAATCCTCTTTTTCTTCATCTTACAGGAAGCATTATCCTTTATTTTATGACATATAACCATTGTTTTATTATATAGTTTTGCTACACTACATTTTGCTTGTTTTGAATACTGATATAAACAGACTAATACAGTGTGCATTCTATATGTTATTAATGGCATTGACTTAACTTTTTCCCTTTGCAGTATAATGATTCTTTACAGAAATATTATGGTGAGACATAGAACACATCAGCCCAGATGTTCAAGAAACTCTCCAAATCCTAAGCCCTCTGTTTCCCCAGACCACAGATTCCCTGCACTGCGCAGCTCCTCAGAGCTTCACTCTGAACTACTGTAGCTCCAAACTCCATAATCTTCCTTCTAATCAGTCTTTCTGTACATGCAGGGGAAAGTCCAGCTGTTATTATTGAATCCAGTGGATTTAGAAATGGCATCTTTGGACAAGCGCAGGGCCTTTGGTACTTCAGAAGTTCATCTAAAAAGCATCACCCACAGATAGCAAGAACATTATCTTGCCCAAATTCAGTGTCCACTTCTACCAAGAAACTAATTAAAATGGACCCTTAAAAGTGCCAACAGGTTTGGGAACATATAGGTCAGTCTTGTCCACAGAGAGAAGAATAAAGAAGAAAAGAGGAAGCCTGTACCTAGAGATGATACAGTATTTCATACAAAGTGAATGAAACACATTTTGGGTCTAGTTTCTCTCACTTAGCATAGTTTTTTCATCCTAGAGAAAGGAAAACACATATTCACACAAAAGCTTGAAAAAGAATGTTCATAGTAGCTTTATTTGTAATAGACCTAAATTGGAAAGAACACTAATTTTTATCAACAGCTGAATGGATAAACTGTTGTACATATATAAAAACCATGGAATATTACCTGCAATAAAAATGAACTTGATACATGTAATAGTTGGATGACTTTCAAGAATATTATCACAAATGAAAAAAGTTCAATCTCAACATATTATGTACCATGATTCCACACACATAATACTCTCAGAATGACAAAATTATCATGATGTCAAACATAAAGTTCAGTAGGCTCTAGAGTTACAGGGAGAATCTAGTGCAAGGAAAAAGCTTGAAGGAGTTTCTTGGTGGTGATGAATAGTTATGTGTCCTGCTTTGGAGGGCTTTACACAAATTGTGCAAAGGATGAAATTTCACTGTAATACATCCCAAAAGAAAAATAAGTGCAGGTCAAAACTGATGAAACTCAAACAATGTTCTTAGTTAGTGATATTGTGCCAATGTCTATTTCTTAGTTTAGAAAATGTATTATGTTTATTGAGGATGTATAAAGAAGAAAGATGAAAGGAATCAGTGAATTGTTCAACCTTGGATAAATCAAATATAAGTTGTAACTACATTGCTTGTAAGGACTGTTCTGCCTGTTGCTATTACCCAGGAAAGCTGAGTAAAATGTACTCAGAAACTATTTTTGGCAACTTGCAATTCTTAAATTATTTCAAAATAAAATTATTTTTTAATTGTTTGATTCTTCCCCCCAAATCTCTAGGTTTGAGAAAAATTGATGTACTTATATCATTGAATTTTTCAGTCAATAAATCATATTATTTTTCTCTATTTTTGGTTCTCTTTGACCTTTTTGTTATGTAATTTTGTGCTTAGAGAAGTTGTGTAACTTGTATAAGATTTATTCCTAGATAGTGGGAGCACTGTTCCAGGAAAGGCCCAGAAGCCAGTGTGTGGGGGTAGGGGAAGAGAACACCCTCTTCTTGGGACTGTAGGGTAGTTTTGATGATAAAAGTTTAGGTAGGCAACAGATAAGAGGCAAGAAGCTCAGTCAGGTAAGAAGAGGGAACACAGAGAGCTCTGACAAGCAGCACTGGGAGTTGGCAGCACTCAGGGGTGAGTGGGGACAGAGACAGAGGCCATGCCCACATTTAAAATATATGAACATAATAATAAAAAAAATCCCCAGCTCTTTATAACTTCAAAGTCTTAACATATGTCAAAATGATGAAAATTCAATGTTAGGAAAAACATATGCAACCTTTTCTCTGAATCTTAGAAATTTCCTAAGCATGCATATAGATAAGTGCTATCAGAAAGTGAAAGGTTTTTTTGTTTCAAATGATTCTGGCAATGGAGACCAGGGTTTTGTGAATGTTAGGCAAGTACTTTACCACTCAGCCATATCCCCAACCCTAGAAAGTGAATTTTGTTTTTGAGGTACTGGGAATTTAACCCCACTGAGCTACATTCCCCAGACTATCAATCTTTTATATGTTTGAGACAGGGTCCCCCTAAGATATCCAGGCTAGACTCAAACTTGAGATCCCCTGCCTCAGCCTCCTGGAGAGCTGTGATTATAGATAGGCAGGCAAGTATCACCATTTCCAGTGAGAGTCTTAAAAATCTCCACACTCTCATCCCTGCCCCAGAAAAGCCTCTTCTGCAAAGAGGCCTACCACACAAGTCAAAGGCACTCCCACCAGAACTCTCATCTTGGGTACCAATGAAGTACCCAGGTCTCCAAAATTTCAAAATTAGTGCAATAGTCAAAATTTCAGTATCATAAGTCTAATGGGGCATAATTTGAACTATGACGCATTTTTAGTTTGTTGAGTTGTTTCCTTGACTCTCACTACTTGTGATTAATTATGTTGTTTCTGGTCCCACTTGCTACCTTTCAGTACTACCACCTTTTCTTCATAAGGTGTGCAAAATTTATAAGCTTGCATGCAGTTAAAGTGTGCCCTAAAAGTTTGTGTGCCCGATGTGGGGGTGTGGGGTGGTGGGACCTATTGGAGATGCTGCCCTTGCCCATAGAAGGAGTGAATGCAGATCCCGAGAAGTGAATTTGTTCTCTCAAAAGTCAATTGTTACAAAGTGAGGGAGGCCACCTTCCACCTTTGGTCTCTTCTGCACGTGGTAAGGTCCCTTTCTACTTCTCTTCATTGTAACAGGATTTCCTTGCCAGGATGCTGTTGCCATCCTATTTGGGCCCTGTAGCTACCAGAATTGTGAGTCAAATAAATTGTTTTACCTTATAAAGTATCCAGCTACAGGTTAGAGAACAGAAAGTAGACCACCACAGGATATTGTGGTAGGGTTCTCTCTTTGCCAGTCCTAGAGTTCTAATGCCCTCTATTCTGAGTTGTTCCTGAGAAGAGAAAATTAGCATAAGTCCCCACTTATTCAGGAAATTTATTAGCAGGTAGCTTAGTAATAATACAGGCTACATTTTGAAAACCATACAGAAAAGGCTGCACTTATTTGGCACAGCCAAACAATGCAACAGATAATAATAGTACTGATAGCTTGAGTTTCAGGAATCTTTTTTTTTATTTAAAAAAAATAAAAGCACAAAAACATATTAACAAACAGACACAAATTAGCATAAGAAATAATACACTCAAAACTGATTTACAGACAAGGTGACATGGACTCAACAATGGTTGTTGCTTTACCTATTGGTATCTTCGAAGTGTATATACATGAACACAGATACAGACATGCGAAATTGGTCAAACAATTAATCATCTCAACAACAGAGGTTCCAGATTTTCTTTTTAGTACCAAAAACCTGAGGCTATAATTTATAGGGCTTACTCAGCCACTCGCCTTCTTGCCCCATAATCTCTCCTGATTATGTCGTCTCATATTTCCAAAGATTCTCCACTGATAACTCACAATTTTTTATTTTGTTCCCTAAAATTTCTTCTGACATTTAGACTGCCTTCCTTTCACCAACATTCGAACAAGCACCTCTCTCTATTCCACTTCTTACTGGTGAATCTGCTGTATGCCCTATGAGGTGGGGAGCAATGAGGGTGTGGCAAGGGTCAGACTGTGTCTCGAGACTGCACACACTGCACACACGCCCAGCTCCAAGGGTGCCCCTGACCCAACTTAAGTTTAAGACTGAGAAGTTTGTATGGTGTGGTCACAAAGATTCCTCCTCAGTGCCCTCAATCAAACCTATTAAGGTTGTTCTCAAGACTGTCTCTCAAAGACTCAGTAGTGAAAGCTTAGTCACTGGTGGGTTTTTAGGAAATAATTAGGTCACCAAAGGCTCTAGCTCCATCTGTGTATTAACCCACTGATAAGATTAACCCCCTGATTAACCCACTGATAATCTGGTGGTTTTATTGGAAGGTGATGGCCACCGATAGTGGGGTCTGTTGAAAAGAGTGACTGGAGGAAGCAAGCGTGACCTTAGGAACTCTATCTCGTCTCTAACTCCTTCCTTGAAGGCACTTTGCCATCCTACTTTCTGGCTGCCATAAGAGGGGCAATTTGTGGGGAATTCCTGAGTCCTAAGGGGATCTTCTCAACCAAAAATCTGTATGTCTCTCTCTTCTCCTTTTAAGTCCTTTGTACTTGAGTTTCCTTTGTATAATAATGAGCGTATAATGACATTTCAGCCAATAACAAACTGCATAGTGATGGTGGTTCCATAAGATTATATGACCTGGTGATGCTGTGGCTGTCGCACTTGTGTAAGTGCGCTCTGTGATGTTCACAGAGAGAGGAAATCACCTAACAAGGCATCAGAATGCATCTCCACTGTTAGCTGACACATGACTGTACTTCAGTTACACGGTCCTCCTCATGAAGTTATACTTTCTTGCTCTGCTACACAATGACTGACCTCTCCGGCTTGTTGGAGAAAAAACCCACTACTCTAATATATCTTAATATTCAATTTATCACCATCTTCTCAGAATTCTGATGAATTTCAAGAAAGCAAGTCATAAAAATGCTGATTTTGTCCCTAATGTATACAAGACTTGGCCCGGTACTTTACAAGCATCACTTGGCGTAGTAGTCTACAGCTTGTGGACTGTGGAGACAGGCTTGGATTAAAATTTAGCTCTGTACCTTAGTTTTTGATCTTAGCAAATCCCTGCCTAGCCTCCATTTACCAAACTGTAAAGTGAGTATGATGACGTCTCCAGAAGAAAGCTATCTAATGCCATGTCTTAGGGCTTTGTTCAACAACCTCCATTGGACTTAACAGAGGAATCATCTTGGCATCCAGAACTAGAAGGCACATGAGATGGATCAGTGGGACATGCACCAATGTGCACATCAAAGGGTCTTCTTGGCCATAGCAGAACCATTGGGGGAATTTCCACTAGATTGTGGGACACTGAATTTTCAGCTACAACACCTTTCACTGGAGGAAGCAGATTTAGTCATCTGGAGTCCCTTGAACTATAGGAGAGGACTTATAGAATGAAGATATGGTCCTTAGAAAAACTATTGCTTGCTGCTTAAAAGGCGACATTAGTTAAGAGGAGGGAAAGGGAGGCAAAAGCCCCGTGTTCAGTGTCTACATTTGTATTCCTTCTGCATATGCAGTATGTTAGTATTCAGGTCTTTTGCATTCCCGCCACTTGGTAAGTATAGATTTTTGAGGAATATTAACCTAGAGCACTTTTTTCTTGATCAGAAATTGATCTTTTTTCCTTTTCAGAAGGTATCAATATCAATGACTACCCTTTGGCAGACACCTACTCTGTTTATCTTAAATTCTTACTACAGCAAACTGTAATAAGCAAACTCATAGTGTGCTTATGGCAGACAGTGGCAGTTCCTAAAGACTCTAACTACCGAAGGTCACCCAAGATGAAGAAAAATACACTTTTACTCATTATAGATATTAACCTTTTCATTGAAAACCTCCTCACAAAAAGTCCAGATGTTTTTATGATTCAACTAATGGAATAATTAAAAAATAATAGCATTTTATAAAAAGGCTTCCAGGAAACTGAAGAGGAATTACCTTGTCTTAGCTCATTTTATTTTGTATAACTCATTTCTTTAGATGATACCAAAACCAGATTTAAAAGAGAACATCATAGGAAAAATATCTGATCTGAGAAACACTAAATCCTCTGGAAGATAGAATAGGTAGAATTCTTGAAAACATAGGAGTAGGCAAAGACATCATGAATGAGACCCCAGTGGTATGGAAAATATTACAAAGAATCAACAACTGGGATGTCATCTTATTAAAAAGCTTTTTCACAGCACCAAAACCACTAACAGTAAAGAGACAACTCGCAGCGTGGGAAAAAGTTTTGCCAGCTGTTCCTCAGACAAAGGATTACTATCTACAATATATGAGGGATCCAAAAAGATTAGATCCCTCAAATTTAAAGACCAATCCAAAAATGGGCATCTGAAATGAATAGACACCTCTCAGATGAAGAAACAGAAATGGCAAATAATGTTCAGCATCACTGATTATTTAAGAGATATAGATTAAAACAATACTGAGACTCCATCTCACACCAGAAAGAACGGTTATTATCAAGAAATCAATCAATGGCAAATACCGGGGGTGCTACGGGGGGAAAATAACACTTCTCCACTGTTGGTGGGAGTGTAGACGGTGCAACCACCATGGAAATAGGTGTGGAGATTCCTCAAGAAACTTGGACTACAGGTTCTGTCCCACTCATCTATTCCTCTTCTTGGTATCTTCCTGAAAGAATTAAAAGCATCATACCACAGCAATATGTACCTATGTTTATGGTAGCACAGTTCATAATAGTTAATCTTGGAAACAGCCCAAGTGCCCATCAACAAATGAATGGAGAAAGATTTTTAATATATAATGGAATAAGCCATAAAGGGTAAGACATTTCTAGCTAAATGGATGCACCCTGGGACCATATTCTTAAGTGAAATAAATCAGACAAATGTGTAAGTACTGCATTGTTTCCCTGGTATGAAAAACCAAAAGTGTAAATAAGAACCAAAATATGTAATAGATTGTGAAATAGGAAGAAAATGTTCAAATGAGAGGACAGACTAGAAAGTGGTGAGGGACAAAGAAAGAAAAGGAAAAGGAAAAATGAGAAAAGAAGAAAAACTGGAAACAAAGCTTTTGTAAATAAGAAGGGGAAGAAGGGTTGAAGGGAGGGTAAGATAATGGGAAAAAAGAATCAAAATATATCGTATGCAGGTACAAATTCCCTATGATGAATGTGATCTTTATGCATATCTAAAATGTACTAATAAACTTAATGAATAAAAAAGGATCTGATCTGTGGCATCCCTTCACTCTCTAAGATTTTGCATGCATTATTCTTTTATTGCAGAATACCATTCATCTTAATTCCACTCAGCCAAGTCCTACAGTTCCTGACGTGATAGCCCCTTCAATAAGTTATTCTCATCCTTGTCAATGGTGGCCTATTCTTCTAAATAGATATTAGTCTCAGTAGGTGACTATATTCTGAAACTTTCTGAAAAGAATTGGGTTCTACAGCCTTGGGTCTACTCTTGAGTCGCAGAACAGTCTTCTTGGCCAAAGAGGTACATTTTTAATTTATCTATGTAGAGGTGGAGATATTTGAAAATAGAGCAAGAGAACCAACTAGACAGCTAGAAAAGAAGCTTCTCTTTCCCAGCTAAAGAGGTTGAAGCTTAGACTTGGTTGTGTCCATAAAACTAGTCCAAAAATAACTTAGCCCAGGGATGGAGAGAGGGGAAAGAACAACAAGTGGACCTAATGAGTTATTGAAAGAAAAAGGGCAGAAAATAAAGGAAGAAAAAAACATTGAGATGTTTGCAAGTTTAAGCTGCCTTTCCTTTGAAAAGGTGCCATGTTTTCCTTAATGAAGCCCTGTTTATGCCTTCACAAGAAAAATGACTTGTTAAAATTTGATTTCAATTCTCTCCTTTACTTTTTCCAATTTTTCCCAGGTACATGTAGACTGAGGTATTTATCTTTCTTAGGTTCACTATTTTGCAGGTGGTTCATCATTTGAAGCAATCTGATCTGGCTTCATCCCTGGTTCCTTGTGTTGAAGTTGTTTTCAAATGAAAACTGAATTCATAATCTCCAGCTCCATTATTACCAGTCAAAATGGACCTCTGAGGTGAGCTAGGTCTTTACCATCTTTGAAATAGTCATTCCTTCCATCATTCCAAGTTTATGTGATGTGGTTGGATTGAAGAATGCAACACAACATCTGTGTGCTGTGCACATGTATCCCTACAAAATAAAGCCAGCTTGTCCTCCCTTGACACAAAATGACTTCTTTCCTATATTAATTCCTTGATCAAAGCCCTGGGTTGGCTGTGGATTAGAAGGAGGAAGCAGAACACCCACTCTCTTAGAGGTACAGCCTCATAGTGCAAGCAAATGAATGGCACCATTTATAGCCCATAACTCACAGAGCAGGAGACACAGGAGGAAACTGCAGCTTCATCTCCATCCCACATCCTGACCAGCAGGGTACCACTGCTAAGCCCTTCCTGCATCTTGGCTGCCTGCTTGATCACTGCTTTCCTTAGATTCATGGACTGGTTCCTGTTCCTCCTGCTCCCGGGAGCCTTCCTGGTTTTTTGCCTGTCTCCCACGGAAGGTGAGTCTCAAGCAGGAAAGCGAAGGGAACAGGACAATGGGATCTAGGAATAATCTCTGATCATCTTGACAAAAAGGGCAGAGACAGTGTTTATTTGGTACAGATCCCTGAACCTCTGGCTGGTACAAATTCCTTCTTCAGCCTTGGAAGCTCTTCCTGGGGACCTTGCTGTTGCTACTGTCCAGTATCTCTGTTAAACTTCAACTACAGGGCAGGTGTGAGGAGGGAGACTTGAGGGAGGCTGATAAAGAATCATTGCAGGTTTAGAAATGTGTAACTAGGTCAATAGTACCATTTCTCAACTGACATCCTGGGTCTTCTCTCTCAGCCTTGCTGAGACTTACCAGCAATAAAATGTCTACTCCAGTGTCCCCTGCAGCTTCATGCTGAGCCTAGAAAGAGGGATGGAGAAAGCTTCATACTAAAATCAGATTCCCTGGTGGACTTGGGCTCTGCAGAGAGTGATACACCTGAAAGGAAGAGTCTGCAGAGGTCCCCAGGACTATGGCTGGGGAAACCTGGAAAGTCGAAAGTCACTCCGCCCTTCAGTCTGACATCTGCCTCAGGATCCCTCCTGTCTTCCTTTCACTAGTTGGAATCCCCTGGTCTCACCCTGTGATTCTGCAATAACATCTAGATCCTATGCGGAAATCTCCAGTTTGCATCTCCTGTGATGAATTTTTTGGCAAGACTTGCACAAAGAATTTAGGAACCTGTCAATCTACACATCCTGACTTTGCATGCCAGACCAAAGAAGTGTACACTCAACATTACACTGGAGGTAAGGCCAAGCAAGAGGAAGAGAGGGATGGGAGACTAGGGAGAGAAAGAACTGGAATCAGAATTCTCTTGTCCCACTAGCTCTGGCACTAATGCACCTGATGCTTTGGACATGCTCCTTCTCTTCTCTGGGTTCAAAATTTCCTTCTGTACAATGGTTAGATTTCAGTAGGTAGCTTTCAAGTGGTAGCTTCCCATCCATCTCTGATATTCATTGTCTTAAGCCCTACAAGATGAGGCTGTTACAACTCCTCTGGTGTAAATATATGTGTATGCTCAGGGCATGGATCAGTTGCCCCAGGTGGAAACTTTGTTTCTGGAGGAGATTTTGGGGTCTCAGGTGCTTTCTCTGGGGGTGGGAGGAGAAGGAGGGGAGGTTTACTGAACCATCATAGGTCTAATCCAAGGCCTGTCTGTTATTCTACCCTCTTCAGAATACGTGTACAAATATTCCGTCTTGGGCTGCCCAAAAAGATGTGTGGAATATGTGCGCATCACCAACTGGGAGAAAAACGTCTTTTTCTGTTGTGAGGAAAACTACTGCAACAACTTGTCAGTCAAACAGTTGCCCCCTTATCAGCCAATTTTGCCTCATAATCTCAGTTGATCAGCAAAGCCCTCTCCTGGTCACATCCTGCCCATTATTTCCTGAAAAGACAGCAAGATCAGGAAGTACCTTCCTTCCCACCCCACACCCACAGTGCTACTGAGAGCCAAGGACCTCAAGAGAAATTGTGCTATGGATACAGAAGGAAGGTGGTAGAACTTGCAATGCTACATGAGCCTGAGCCAGACCCATAGTATCTGCTGTTCTGGCTAAGGACCAAACCCCAAGTCCAGGTTGGGGTGGGAAAAGAGATCAGGCTGTGCCAGGACCTCTATGACACCCCAAATTGATGACAAGAACAGCTCTGAGTAGTAACATAAATATATACAGGGTGTCATGGGCTCTTTCCATATAGGACCAAATAAAAAGGAATGGATTATGGGCAGAGAATGGTCTGGCAAAAATCTCTGAGGTATTTCATTCTTCAAATATCTAGGATTCTAAATCTTGTTAGGCCCATTATGATCTAGAGTTGAAGGAATCCCTAAAACAGGATGCCCCGACAAGGTGGTCCTGGCTTTCCATAAAGATATCCTCTGCTGTCTTGGCTCTGGTTGAGATTTGGAGGCTTGATGAAGGTAATGGGAAAGAAAACTTTCTAGTCACTGTAGGACTTAAATATTAAAGAACATAAATTCTGAAGGAGATTGTCTGAGTTTGAATCCAACCACTCTCCTAGCCCTAATGACCTTTGGTAACTTACTTAGCTTTTTTTATACCATAGCTGCCTCCTGCTTTACGCTATTCAAATGAGGACTAAGTGAGTTTCTAGCTCTTAGGAGCATATTAAGCACACTGTGTTTGCTGTTTATCTTCAGCTTTGTGCCAGTTGGTGGGTTGACCTCTTCACATATTATCTCATAAGCCAGCCCGTGTAATGAGCTTTTTACCTTCATTTTTGACAGAGGAAAACAGTTGTGGAGTGGGGAAGTTAATGACTTCGTAGAAAGTGTTGAACTTGGATGCAAAAGCAGAGGCATCCACCTGTATTCTTTTTACCCAACCACATATTGATCTAGAAATAAGGGTACCTAGAGGATCCCCATCCTCACTGCCATGACTGCAGCCAGTTCTGGCTTTCATCACCCTTGCCACTTTCCAGCCAATGGTCCTACCTCTTACTCTGGCTCAAATCTTCCTTCCCCACTCTATCAAGAACTCTTCTGTCAGCTCCCACCTAAATCTTCTCTGTTTTCTATTGACTGTGTGGCTCACTGGGTAGAAGAGTCAAATGTTGAAGAATACAAACTTTTAAGTAGAACCAAGTAACAGAGCTTTCACACCTACTGATTACAAGAATCTGGAAAAGACTACCATGATTCCAACTTTCTTCTGTAAAATAGAGATAAATATACCTGTTTTAATGATCAATATAATAGTTAAAAACATATATTTCCACCTGGCACAGTGGACTTAATAATAACTTAACAAATAGAAGCTGTTACCACCCTTCTTACTTGCAAGCCACTTTATACAGTTTATCTCCTTTAGTTTTTATACTAGTGCTACTTGCAGGAGAGGAATTTGAGGCTAAGAGGTGAAATCACTTGCCCAGTGCCACAGTTTTTCCATCTTTGGAGTGAACTAACTCAAGATTGAAATATGAACATTTCCTCTCACTCTTCCTGGTTGCACTCTTAATCAGGGAACATTTTCACCAGTCCTTTGAGTATCCCTCAAACAAGTTAAAACAAAGGTACACAATAATGGAAAGTGAGGTCTAGCCTGTTTCTTCCCAAGAAAAAGACACTGGGAACAGGGCTTCAAGATCCAGGATGCTGCCATGCCACAGATGGAGTAGGACAAGGTTCAGTAAAAATGCCACAAAACTTTCCCACTATTTTGAAGATTTTTCTGGATCAAGCACTTACCTGGTTTTTATAAACTTCTGTTTGGGTGAAGTCTGGCAAAGTTGGTTCTGACAATTTATAATTGTTTTTGCAAATGCTTTTATGGAAGAACAAGAGCTTGGAGCTTCTCACACCGTTCTTCTGGTATCACTCCCCAGTCATTGCTAGTTTAGACAAACATATTATTGCCGGGTAGCTCTAGAAGTCTAAAGGAATGAAGAGCTGCAGAGATGCTTTAATCTACAATCTTTGATGGATTTTTAGATACGCTTTTATTTCTCTGTAGATTCAGACATAATTTTATCTTCTTTTATTATACCAAAATGTCTTTAGGAGTTCTAGGACACACACCTGCAACCAATAGCATTCAGAGGAAGAAATGCTTCAAGCCTCTGAAACACTTAGAAATTTACACTTAGAAATTTACTCCAATTCAAGAGTTATTAATCTGCTTTATGGCTACAGAGAATCTGTAAATTCCTTGAAATTTTTAGAGTCTGATTAATCCAACTGAGGTCACACACTCATCTCAAAGCAAGCCAGAAATATAAAATGTGATGATGTTGTGAGCCACGCTCACTGTTCCTTCCCTGAAAGTTGAACTGAACTTTCCTCACCTGGAATGACGAGGGAGTCCTACTATCAATCTGGCGGTGCTGGGAATGGAGAAGGGCAGTGGTTCCCAGGTCCTGTCAAGACACGACAGAGCCTTCGTGTAGGGTCCTCTCAAGGGACAGTCATCTTCCCTGGATACTGTCCTGGACAAAATTAGTGCTAACAGAATGACTCTTCCGCTTTATAGTGAGCTTCTGTACATCTTCTTTCTGACAACATTACAGCTTGCTAACAATTTCACAAATCTAGGACAGTCCCAGTGTATATATAAAATGGGAACCTAAGTCTGGAGGAGATGAAGAATCAAAAGGAGGAAGAAGAGGTGAAAGGGAGCGTATTACTCAATCTGCCTGAACTTGGCTTTGATCTGCCGTGGCAGCCTTGTCTTCCTCTGCTTCTTGCTCTTCTTCCCTCTCTTCACTTCTCCTGTACCAGCTGATAGTTCCCCAAGACCCCAACATATATATTAGTACTGAGCACATGTTAGATGCTATATTTAGAATGGCCTTCATTTCTCCCTGACTAGTAGGATTTTATCTTTAAGACTCAATTTATTCAATATTTTATTAAGCTTCCCCAATTGATCCAAATGAACAGAGCAATGACCTAATTTGTGTTCATAGAGGAGAATGTTCATTCCTCAACTGAGCACTTAATCTTAATGAAGTACAGTGATTCATTCTGATAGTATTTACTCTACTTGATAGTCTAGAATGACTTTCATATAATCATTCCAGTATCTGGAACAAACTGGATATTACATAACTATTTATCTCAATGTCAGCCTGTTCAGGGGGCCCAAGGGAGATTTTTGTAGGTGAGGTCCCCAGATTAAAGAACACACATGTGCAAGACATCAGCAACAACATGGAGTATAGCAGACCACAAGACCCACCTGTATCTTTAGCACATATTGCTGTACAGGTTGTTAGCACTTACTTACATTCTTACATGCTGGCCTCACTGGCACATGCATAGTTGTCCATTGCTAAGTCAAGGTAATATAATTATGCCCCTAGGTGCACCTGTGCTAACAGTGGGGTCATGTCCTCAGGACAGTCCAGAAGCATCCTTACATGCCCAGGGCTTTGACTTGGTCTGAGCAGTTCCTGAAACAGTAGTTGAATAAATTCTGGTGGCATGGTAAGGTTTCTGAGGCCACTTTACCCTGGTATCTCAGTCTTTTGGGGGTTACTATAACAATACCACAGGCTGTAATGAAAAGAGATCTATTTCTCACTATTTTGGAGGATAGAAAGTCTAATGTTAAGATGCTGGCATCTAGTGAGGGCCTTCCTACTACACCATCCCATGGCAGAGGATGGAAATGGAAATGAGTATGAAAGCAAGAAGGCTGTGGAGCTCTTTACAGCAAATCCACTCTCACCGAGCCCTCGTGAGTTAATCACCTCTCATTAGCCCCACATCCTAATGCTGCTATATTGGGAATTAAGTTTCCAACACATGCTGTTCAGGGAAGACATCAAAACCATATCACCTGGATGGGGCATCACCTCCTCACAGGTAGATCTATCATAGCACTTTTCACATGGGTTGGAGTTACTTGTTTATCTTCCTCTTTTCACCTAGACAGTGAGTTCCTCCAACGAAGGTGTATCTCCTTCCTTCCTGTGCTCATAGTCTCTAGGACAACAACTGGAAAACTCAGAAATGAGTATAAGCCATTTTGACTTTATTTTGATATCTAGTGATAGGCATGGGTCTAGTTTTAGTGTTCAGCATGTGGAAAGCCAGTTTTTCCAGGAACATTTATTAAAGAGGCTATCTATCTTTCAGTGAACATGTTTAACCCCTTAGTCAAAGAGAAGGTGGCTAAGTGTGTTTGCGGTTGTGCATACATCTTCTAGTCTGTTCCATTTATCTTCAGGTCTGTTTTTTGCCAATACCATGCTGATTTTATCACAGTAGCTTTGTAGTGTAATTTCAAATCAGGGATTGTGGTACTTCTTGCCTTGTCTTTCTTGATCAGGACTGCTTTGCCATTCTAGATATCTTCTGGTTCCAGATGAATTTTAGGAATGTTTTCTCTAAGTCTGTGAGATATACTAATGGTATTTTAATTGTGATTGCATTGAATCTGTACAACAATTTTGGGAATATGGCTAGTTGCACAATGTTGGTTCTTCCTATCTATGAACAAGGAACATCTTTCCATTTCCTGAAATCCTCTTTAATCTCCTTCTTTGGCGTACTATAATTTTCACTCCATAGATCTTTCACTTCTTTGGTCAGATTTATTCCTAAGTATTTCATTTTTATATGCTATTTTTAAAGGTGTGGTTTCCCTAATTTCTCTCTCAGTGTGTTTGTTGTTTGTGTACAGAAGTGCTACTGATATTTGAGTGTTGACTTTTCATTCAGCTATGCTACTGAATTTGATTATTAAATCAACAAGTCTTGAGACTTCTGGTAAGACAGTGACCGGGTAAGCAGCAGAGAAAGATCCCCCTGGAGGATCACCAATGAGCCGCTGAAATACAGCAATATAAGAAAGACAAGAAGGAGAGAAATGGGTGCCCTGATGCCCCAGACCTAGGAAAGATCTGAAAGGGGAATTGAAACCCTCAGAAAAAGCAAACAAGACCTCTTCAGGAGAAAAAGCTCAGCGGACCGCCATGGCACAGTCAGAGGAAGAGAAGGCAGAAAAGGAAGGAGCCACTGCTCCACACAAACCCCAAGCCCACTCCCTCATTCCAGCACTCACAGCATCAGCCTCAGAGGCCCCTGCTCACAGAAACACTCTGAACTGGCCAGAGGTAATCAAATTCCTGAGTAGAGGGGCAGAGCGTGCGGCGACAACATAACCCCAGCCTCCTCCACCGGCTGCTCGAGCCGCGCCACACTTGGACCTGCTCCTCCCCACCCCACCCCATGCACCTCACCTGCCAGGGCTGCCCTTTCCTCGCCCTCTGCTTGGTCCCTCAGTGCATCCATCCGCCCAGCTGCTCCACGGCTCCTCCCACTTCAGACTCGAGTCTGTGCCGCGCTCACCACTGCTGCCATGATCTGGAGCCCTGCACGATACAGCCAGCCTCAGGCAATGAGCATGCAGCTCCCTGGGCACCAAGGTCCTGCCACCACCGGGGTGGCGCTCCCTCAGCTGCCACCCCCAGCACTGGCCCTTGGAGCTCTCCAGCGCGCGAATCAGAGGAGGAATGGCAGCTACAGATCAGTGAGAGCAGCCAGTTCAGCAACGGGCTGGAGGACCGAGGCTTGCTAGAAAGCAGCACCAGGCTGAAGCCTCATGAAGCCCAGAACTACAGGAAGAGGGCGCTGTGGGTGTCTTGGTTCTCCATTATCGTCACACTGGCCCTCGCTGTGGCCAGAGGTGAGCCAAGTCCTGAGTGCTGGTCCAAAACGGGAGAGGAGAAAGCGCAGCCCAGAAAGGAAACAGCAGTGGTCAGAAGGCATCGTCAAATCCAGTATGAGGATGGGAGGATACAAAGGCCAATGAAGCAGATTCCCCACACGGCAGAGATCTCTCTATTCAGGGGCATGAGGCAGGCCAGAGTCAAGGCAACCAATGAGCAGCCACCAAACCCAGCTCTATGTCTGCCCCAAGGATATGGCCTCAGACCTCTCCAGTGTATGAGCAAATACCAGCAAAGAGTAACAGAGCAATGGAAGTGACCTCAGGACTACAGTAATTACCAGGGATCTAGTCAAAAAACAAAAGGGAGCTGGAGCACAACAGAAAGAGTGAGCTGCAGACAGAGGAGGGCTACACGGCCCCATACCCTTCTCACTCCAACACCAAGCAGGAAGCATGAGCTGAGTTATCGGGATTCAGCTCCCACCCTGAACTCCCTCTCCAA
>PVLD010020666.1:0-33362 GCA_004027595.1 Dinomys branickii | reverse complement strand
AGTGTACATGTGGGGCTTGAACCCAGGACTTCATGAATGCTAGGCAAGTGCTCTACTACTGAGCTGCACCCTCAGCTTTATATCTATATTGCATAACTTTATTTATTTGTCTGTTTTAATTTGCTTTCCTAACCAGAATAGCAACTTTTTTGGGCAGTACTAGGAATTGAACCCAGAGCCTTCGCACTAAGCTACATCCCTAGCCTTCTTATATTTTTTATTTTGAAACAGTCTTGCTAAGTTGCCCAGGCTGGGCTTGAATTTGCAATCCTCCTGCCTCAGCCTCCCGAGCGCTGGGATGACAGGTGTGTGCCACTATACCGTGATTATTTATAGTTTTTAAAAATTATCCTCAGATAGCGAACTGGGAAACATTAGTTGGAGTTACACTTCCACATTTGGACACCTTTAAATACTAAATGCACTAGGAATTCTTTAAAGGTTCAAAATGTATTACTTCAATAAGCATTTGGACATTTAAAGACAATGGAATAGTTATTTGTGGAGAAATGGAAGATGTTATACGACGGCTGAAATAAAAGCCTTTAGTGTGTGTGGAGGAGGGTTTGAAACAGCAAGAGACCAGCATTTTACTCTGCAAATGGAAACTTCCTATCTGAGTCACCAAGAATTCTAATCACAGAGCTTGCCAGGTTTTAAAATGTTTATCTTAAATTCGGCTCTATATATCTTCTCCTCCCTCCTCCCCCTTCCTCCCCTTTCTCTTACTCTCCCTTTTTCCCTCCCTTCTTCTCCTTCTGTTCTTCTAATGGAAATGGA
The DNA here is from genome assembly GCA_004027595.1 of Dinomys branickii. NCBI lineage: Eukaryota > Metazoa > Chordata > Mammalia > Rodentia > Dinomyidae > Dinomys > Dinomys branickii. The sequence goes on along the minus strand of PVLD010020666.1, from coordinate 32,582 downwards.
ACCCAGGGCTTTTGCATGGGCCTACATCTCCAGCTATTTTTTTTTGAGACAGAATCTCACTAAAACGTAAGTTGCCCAGGCTGTGCTGGAACTTTTCATCCTCCTGCCTCAGCTTCCCAGAGTGCTGAGATTACAGATGTACAGCACCAAGCCCAACTCCTATATATTTATCTTCTTGTAAATCATCTTAAAGCACAGTTATTTGGCTTGAAAATATTCATCAAGGCCTATAGATTCCTTTAACTTGTTTCAAATTTGTGAGATTTTTATTAACTTTTGGAACACCAGTTATACTCAAGTATAAGTACGGTATTCATTTATTTTACTTGTTAACTAACAGCAGTTGTGAGTAAATCCACTAGCAAGGTCTCCCTCCCAGGAAACAACATCTTACAAGAACAAGCATTGTTATCCCACTATGATAAAAACCTTAAGCGTCCTTAGATGAAGGATTCAAATTGCACCTACTGCAACCCCAAAGCATCAGCTCATTAATCTCCTCCCTTCCCCACCCATAACTAGCTACATGCAGATGTAACTTCCCCTAATGTAACTTCATTTTCATTAAATTTAATAAAAAAGAAATTAGCAAGTTGAAGCAGCCGTGGAAGTCTCAGAGGCAACAAGTGTCACTTTTTTGTTTACTCCCTGTCTGTTCCCAATTATTTCTGCCACCTGCTGCACAGAAGATGTGATCTCATAAGAAAAGGATTATCATACGCGTGTGTGCGCACACACGCGCTCACACACACACACACACACACACACACACACACCTGTCATCACTGGAGTTGACATGCTTCAGTTTTGCCCTTTGATTTCCCATTTTCACGTTCCAGCTGCTAACTTTCTTTTAAAGTAAGAGTCATCTGTGCCATGAAACTATATGACAAATTATCTCTCTGAAAACAAAATATGGCCAGGTATGGTGGTGCACACTTGTAATCCCAGCACTCTGGGAAGCTGAGGCAGGAGGATTCCAAGTGTGAAACCAGCCTGGGCAAATTAGCGACTTAGTGAGATCCTGTCTCAAAAAAAACTTTTTTTAATGAATGAAAAGGGCTGGGAATATAGGTCAATGTGAAGGTCCTGGGTTCAGTCCTCACTAGCACCAACACACACACACACACACACACACACACACACACACACACACAGAGGGACCAACCAGAGACAGCTACAATGTTGCAGTACTGTATTAAGTGCAGAAAGAAGTTTAGAGACCAAGAGAGAGCAACAAAATAACCAATAGTGGCTTCCAGACAGCTTAGGAAGCCCAGTGGAAAAAGGAACTGCCGAAAAGGGCTACAGCCGGGTCTTACACTCAGTCAAACCGTTCTTTGAGGATAAGGATTGACGCTGGAGATCTGCTAAACAATCAAAACCGAATAAGATAGTGACAATAGAGCCAAAGAAAAAGACAAGTCCAGAAAAGCAGGGGACGAGAAGAGAGCCTAGAAGAAAACAGGACCTTTGCGCAACGGCCATTCTGAAAGTGAGGGGCTCCCCGGCTGTAAATATGCTTCTCCTGCAGCTCAGAAGCGCTCCCAGGGAGCTGCCTGAAACCGCAGTCTCCAAGCCCGAGGGGTGTGGGGGAAGGGACTCAGACACGGCGGGCTTAGTCTCATGCTTGTGTCCCAACCCTTGGGGCTCTTCATTTCCCCAACTCTGAGCTCCCAAGCTCCTCCTCAGTTACGTGCTTTCAGTTGGCTTTGAAAATTCTGGAGCTCACGCAGCTGGGCTATATAGTATTGAGTCTCCCATTAGTTATGCTGTAGACACGTGGGTTATGAAGATAACGGTTGCCTAGGTTACTTTTCAGGGGCTTGAAGGCTGTTTTTGTTGAAATTGCTGACTCTTCCCTTGAGCCTGCACAGGTGTCTGATGGGTGATCTCTTGACACGGGAGTTGGGGGGGGGTTGGGGGGATGCGGGCGGGGCTCCACCCTCTGATCTCGCTGACTCGCCGTTTTCACTGTTTTTTTCACCCTGTAGTATCCCCAAAGAGGACGTGGAGTCCATACTCGGCCCCCTTGCAGATAAAGTCTCTTAGTGCACTGTGGGTAAAATGGGGCTGGTTCACTGACCAGAAAAGTAGGCCACAGTATTTTCAGGTCCATCCTCAAAATGGCAGGAGACAGTCGTAGCCATAAAGTTACAAAATCCACAGCTACCTTCTAAAAGTTCAGGGAAATTAAATTCACTTGAAAATGAACGCCATTACAGAATAAAGGATTAAAAAACACTTGATCATTTCAATAGGTACAGAAAAAGCATGTGACACTCAACAAACTCTTAATAAATTTCGAATGAACTTCTTAAACCTGAAAAAGACATGTATAAAAAACCTGTGGTTGGACAGGCCTAGAATCCCAGTACTCTGGGAAGCTGAGGCAGGAGGATTGTTAGGTTGGAGCCTGGCCTGGGCAACTTAGCAACTTAGTGAGACCCTGTTTCAAAATTAAAAATTTAAAGGACTCAGGGCATTGCTCACTCCAGCACTCAAGGCATGGGGCCCTCCACAGCAAAGCCTGCCTGTGGGCTCGTGCTTTCCCTGGAGACTTGGAGAAGAACCTGTCTTGCCTCTTCCAAGCCTCTGGTGACTCCTGATGACTCCTACATTCCTCGCCTATAGCTGTTTCACTTCCCTCAGTACCTTATTCACATATCCTCCTTTCTTCTGTGTGCGCCTGTGTCCAAGTCCCCCTCTCCTTTCTCTCTCTCATTTTCTGGCACTGGGGACTAAACCCAGCGAGTGCTGAGCTACATCTCTAACCCACTTTTTTTTTTTATTTTGAGACAGGGTCTCCCTAAATTCTCCAGGCTGACCTCAAACTTGCAATCCTTCTGCCTCAGCCTCCTGAGTAGCTAGGATTACAGGCATGTGTCAACAAGATTGGCCTGCTTTTCTTATAAACATACCAGTCATTGGCTTTAGGTTTCACCCTAATCTAATATGACCTTATTTTAACTTTACTATCTGAAAGACTCTGCTTCTAAATAAAATTACATTTATAAGTACCAAAAGTTAGGCTTTGGACATATATTTCAATCCACTATTATAAAACTAAATATGTACTTAACTGTATGACCCAGCATACAATTTGGGGCATGGTGTTAATTCTCCATTGTTGTGTAAGAAACTACCATAAAGTTAGCAGCCTAAAACAACAACACTTATTAGCGTATACTTGTATGGGTCAGACAAGGCTCACATTAATCTGCTGGCCGACCTTCGCTCTCATCTAAAAGCTACGGGGGAGAATACACTTGTACACTCATTGAAGTTGTTGTCAGAATCATTTCCACTCAGTTGTAGGTCTGTGGTCCCTGTTTTCTTCCTGGCTGTCACCGGGGTCACTCTTAACTCCTGCAGGCCTCTCGGGTTCTTTGCACACAGCCACATCCATTTATAAGTGAACAAGAGGATATAGGGTCCTACTTGTGTTTTAAATCTCTGATTTTCCTTTCTGCCACCAGCCAGAGAGAAAACTCTGCTTTTAAAAGGGCTCATATGCCATAAGTGGTGGCACAGACTTGTAATCCTAGCACTAGGGAGGCTGAGGCAGGAGGATCACAAGCTCAAGGCCAGTCTGGGCAATTTGGTGAGACCCTATCTCAAAATAAAATTTAAAAGGACTGGGGGTGTAGTTTAGGGGGTGGATGGATAAGGACCTACTGGAATAGACTCTCTGTGTCTCTGTCTTCTCTCTGTCTGTCTCTCTCAGATAACATAACCATGGCAGTGATATGTTGTTATATTCACAGGCCCCATCATATTCACATATTCCAGATGTTCCAGGAAACAACATCTTTTGGGGCCATTAAAAAAAATACTGCCTGCCATGACCTGCTCTCTGATCCCCAGTGATTCATGTTTTTCCTAAATGAAAAATATTTTCACTTCCTCCCAAATTTCCCAGGGGTCTCATTCCATTTCTGCTTCCACTCAGAGTCCAAACTCTCATCTAAATCTCATCAGCTCAAAAGTCCAAAATCTCATCAGCAAGTCATTTCGATCGGATGTAGCTGATACCCCTGGCATGAGTTCTTGCCATCTGTGGACTTAGGAAACCAAAGAAGTTACCCATCCTCAACACACAATGGTAGAACATGTGTGGGGTAAGAGTTAGAGACATTCCAGTTCAAAAAGGAAGGAAAAGAAAGGTAAAAAGGAGTCACCAAGCCAGATGAGGTGGTGCATCACTATAATCCCAGCTACTTAGGAGGTTGAGTCCGGAGGATCACAAGTTCAAGCCAGCCTAGACAACTTAGCAAGACTGTGGCTCAAAATAAAAAGGACTGGGGATGTAGCTTAGTGGTAGAGCACTCCCTTACCATGTGTAAGGCATTGTTTGTTCAATTCCCAGTACTAAAAAAAAGTCCCCATTCAAAGTAGTTTTAAAACCCAGCTGAGAACTCCCTCAGGTTTCAAGACTTGGAACTAATCTTATGTGGCTCTCAAGTCTGCTCTCTGGGCTTCCAGCTCATCTCTCTGAGCCACCCTTCTCCTGTCACGAAAGATAGAATATGTTTAATTTTGTTAATTTGCTGCCCTCCTGAAGAGTTCTGGGGTTTCCCCTTGAATTCTGTCACTTTCAGATGAAGCGCATGGTATTTCCGCTGAGAGAAATTTTGCAAAAAACTTGTGGCCTTCAGAGGATGTCATGGGGCTTCACTATATGGAGACAACTCTTTTCTCTACCAGTAGCTCCTGGAGAGGTGGCTGAGGGACACCCTTGATCTTCTGAGAATCCCCGGATGAATAAGATGTATGAAGCACACCTTCACCCTCTTGAGATCCAGCACTCTGAGCTCTTGATCTTCTGCAATTTCTGAAAAGAGCTGAATGACCACATACTCTGTATTTTCTCTCTGCCACATTTTGGGAAGAAATCTCTTCCTTTGGGTTTTTTGGGCCATATGGACACAGCTAAGAATTACCCAATTTCTTGATTGTACATTTAACATTGTGCATGGAAATCTCTTCAGCTAAATATCCAGGTTCACAGCTTTCAATTTTACCTTGTACATAACTGGAGGACACTCTTTTTTGTTTTTTTAATACTGGGGATTGAACCCAGGGCCCTTACACTGAGCTCCATCTCCAGTTCTTTTTTTACTTTCTATTTTGAGAAAAAGTGGGCTCAAACTCACTTTCAGTCACTCAGATCTGTACTTGTCTTCTGCTGTTGCACAACAAGCTACCATGAACTTGCCATATCCCAAGCTGCGTTTGTTGCTTTGGTGTTTGTCTAATGTGGCTTTCTCTTTCTGAGGGTTATTTTGTCTATGGCTCATCTAAGTCCTCTATGCCCCACTATGTTGTCCTTGTAAGTGGGGTGCTGGGGCTGGATCCTAGGACCTTTGCACTGAGCTACAACCCAACCCCTTTGTATTTTTTGAGACTGGAGTCTCAATAAGTCACTAAGTTGCCCAGGCTGGGCTCCAACTTGCCACCCTCCTGCCTCAGCCTCCCAGAGTTCTGGGAGTACAGGCGCCTGGCACCCACTGTGTTTCTTTCACGGTGTCTCTTAAGCCTCCCCAACTCTGTACCCTGCATCCACCAGCCTGTAGCAGCAGGCCGATGGCAGGAGCTCTGTCAGAATTTAGTCACAGGTAGTTTGAACATCGTGGCAGCCTTTTTTCCCAAGTCCTGCTGAAGACACGGTCACATACTGTTTTAGTTTTACAAGGTTGAGTTTTAAGGAGAAGGGGTGAGTAGAAAGACTCAAAATGAGGCAGTATTGCCATTGGCCTCCAAACTCAGAAGCCAGTTTTTCACAGTAGTGAGAGATTATCAATTCTGCAACAATTTTCTATGTATTCTAGGATAGAGCAAATAAATATATTGAGCCAGATTTTTCACTGTTAGGAAAGGAAGTTACGGACATGGACAGGGAAGGACCAGGATATGCGGTGGTGCTGCACTGCAATGTGATCAGTACGGATGCATACAGATAGGTAGGTATGGAAGTAAATCTATGTAAAGGTGCATGTGTGCATATTGTACACCCAGACACACAGGCACGCACATGCAATTTTCAAGGAGGAAAGAGTTAAAGGAATTGGTCTGCAAATTCATTCAGTTTCTTTACAAGGGGGAATACTGATAGTAGAAAGAAAATAATGCCCATTTAAACTGGTTGTTGGTATATTAATATTTATTTCTACTATATTAACTTGTGCTTTCTATTTTCCATTTTTTCTTTGACTCCCCCTCGCTGTCATTTCATATCAACTATTGGATGGAGTGCAGTGACTGACTTGGAAGTCACATAACCCACCTGTAGCCCTATAGCCATCACCCCCTCTCTCTTCTTCTTTGGGTCAATTCTCTTAAGTTTTTAACACACCTGGTCTGAAATTGGAACTTACTATCTTTACTGTCGTCCTGAAACTGCATGGACCTTTAAATAGTCTACCTCCAATTTCCCCTTCCAATTGTACACGCTATTGCTAATACTTTCATTTCAGCTTGCTTGAATACACTGGAATTAATCATTATTGTCCCTTTTTTTTCATGGTCAGTGCTTATATAGATTTATCTGCATATTTCTCAATTTGCATGTTTATCAATTTGGTTTGGGAGTTTGTTTGCTTGGTTATTATTGTTGGTTTTTTATTTTTTGTTTTAGACAGGATCTTGCTCTGCAGTTCAGACTAGCCTTGAGCTCACTATATAGCCCAGGGTGGTCTCCACCTCTACCCTCGTGTCTCAGCCTCCCCAGGGCAGGCATCACTGGCTGCGCCACCACATTCGCTGCTGCTTCTTCATCCCACACTGCCCTCAGGATTCCAAATATTTCTTTCTCAAGTGAATCATTTAAAGGTCCTGAGGGTGACAGCGTATGAATAGTAAGTTCCTTCAGTCTTTGTCTGAAAATGTCTTTATTTTGCCCTTCTTTGAATACAAAATTTAGTCCCCTGGTGTGGCAGCTATGAAAATATGCCACTGAGATCGCTTGCTGCTGCCGGAAGCCTAACTGACAGATGGCCTCAGCGCCACGGCATCTCCCTCCGGTTCGCCCGGAGACAGCACTTCCCGGAGGCTGCCCGCAGCCGGTGACTAAGCACGGCAGGGGGGGAGAAATGCTGCACATCCGGTCCGGGAAGTCACGTGACGCCTCCGGTGGGCCACGTGGGCTGGAGGGCAGCCTGAGCCCGGCCTGGGCGCCCTCCTTTCCCGGAGTCAGAGCCGCGGGGTGGCCTGAGCACCCTTCCATCTCTTGGGTCCCCCTCCCCTGCACCCTCTTTGGCGTCACCCTACTGAGACCCTGAATGATCAAAGCCATCTCTGAGAAGCTTCTAGAGGACCCGAGTTAACACACGTTTTGACAATTAAAGCAATAGAAAAGAAGCACAGCAGTAAAAGACGTAGCCCCCCGCCTCCATCTATCATTTCCCCAGCACAAGCACATTCTGACATGTACTGTGTGTGTGTGTTTGCGCACGCTGCTGGGGATCCAATTCAGAGTCTTCATACTGAACAACGTTTCAGCCCCTTAAAATTTTTTCAAGACAGTGTCTCAGATGGTTAAATTGCTCAGGCTGGGCTGAAATTTGCAATCCTTCCTCAGCCTCCCAGAATGCTGGGGTTACAGGCATCACAGCTGGTTTTTACTACTGTTCATCAATTTATGTACAAATTTTTACTTTTATTAGGACGTTTGCCAAATTCAAAGCCAGCTTAGGCAATTTAGTGAGACCTTGTCTCAAAATTAAAAAAAAAAATTAAAAGGGCTGAATATGCAGCTCGTGTTCCCCTGGGCTCCTCTCCAGTACTGGGGGGGTGGGTATAAAAGGAAAAAGGAAAAGGCAAAGGAAAGGAGAAAAAATATTACCCTATGATCACTGACTTGGGGGCTCTAGTCCTTCCACTTATTGTACCTGTGGATTTCTGCTTATAGTAGGTTATTTCCTGGGAGTGTTTTAAACGGAACAGTGGTGAAGTGTTGTTCTTCCTATGGGAAGTCAGTGTAACCCAGACTCCTTGTATTTAGTCTCTGTCGGGAGACAGGAAATATACTAGTTATTTGAACACAATTAATACAAAGAATTAACTAGCTAAAGGTGATCACTGAAAGAATGAGAGGAACAGCACTGCACGGAGCAGCTGCTAACTTGAGAGCTGAGGGAACGGATCCAGGGAGGCCACCCCTCTCACTGCCTGGCTCGGGCTCAGGCTGAGGTGCAGAGCCTCCTAGATAGGGTGTGGCCGCCGCTGGCGGGGTCTCAGAAGAGTGCTCTGAGGTCCACAGGGCAGAGCTGGGCACGACTCCGCCAACGCTGGTGAGGAAGGAGCCAGAATGCTGGTGCTACTGAGCCTGGGCTGAAGAACAGGGAGCTACTGTTGGCGTGCATGCCACTGGGTCCCCTGTACACTGCCGGCAAACGTGTCACCTGCTGGTGAAAACTGCCAAGTGCTGAGTGCCACTCGGTCTCCTGCAAACCTCTGGATGTTGCACCATCAATTTCAGGAAAAGAAATCTACAGTGTTAAGACAAGCTCCTGCCTGTTTGCACTGCTCCTCCAGCACCCTCACCTGACAAAGCTTGTCATTACGCTGTTCTCACGAAGGAGGAAGGTGCCCAGCACCTGACAGATGGCACAACATGGGGCAAAGAAGGGTGCCCCTGGGGCTGGGTGGCCACATACTGATCACTGGCACACCCGGTTCTGGAGAGCGTATCACTGCACCAGGACCAATTTTAAATGTGGGTTTCAGAGGTTGGGATTATCAATCAGCATGGGTAGTATAAATCTGGATTTCAAACCCAGACAAGGCATATCCCTGGGAATTTGATTTGTGATTTTTCAGCAGAGATTGCTTCCCCCTAAAGCTTCCTAGCTAGCACTGCCTCCCCATAAAGGAGACCCCACTCGGCTGTGACCTTGTTATGTGGCACTACGGATGTGTGTGCCAAAATACTTACATTTTAGGACTGACAGCTCTGTGCTATAGATTAAGTGAAATATCCAAGACCTATCTAGAACCTCTCATTGCTAACATGGAATAAAAATTGATGGATAGAATAACAGAATATCTTAAAGAAATAAACATACAACCAAGAACAACTAAGAAAGCAAATTTCCCAAATGGATATAACTAGAGCTTTCCAGTAATGAAATAAAATATATGATCATTGCATTTTTTAATCACTCAATAAATGAGTTTAAATGGATCATGGACACATCTAAGAATGATGCTAAAAATATTGCCTGCTGCATCTACAATTCGAAGATATCAATGGATAAAGCAACAACTACTGTTGAGACCATATCACCTTGTCTATAGATTAGTTGTGATTGTACTATTTTCTATGATAATGGGTGTCTGTTTGTCAATATGTTTTTGTACTTTTATGTTTCTAAAATAAAAAAAAAAAATATTGCCTGCTGGGCATGGTGACACAGTCCTGTAATCCCAGCACTCAAGAAGCTGAGGCAGAAAAAAAAAAAAAAAAAGAAGCTGAGGCAGGAGGATTGCTGTGAGTTTAACACCAGCCTAAACTACATAGTGAGACCCTGTCTTAACTTCCTGACAATGTATCCCGGCCTCTTTTCAGCAGCACGCACAAAGAAAGGTTGAGCCAGGAGGTAGGACCTAGGACATAGGAGCAAAAAAATGTAATGAAAAAGATACATAGATTCAGAGGTTTAAACACTCACATGATAGTGAATCTTCATAGATCAAACAGAGACACTAGAAAGGAGGGAATAAAGAAATGATAGAAGGAATGTTGTCAGAACTCAAGAAGATACAGTGTTCAGCATACCAGGGTCCACTAAAGGCACTTTTTTTTGTTTTACCAAATCCCCTATGTACTTACAGTAAAACCTTAGAGCTTATAATTTTAAAAAAGTTCTCAAAACATTCAGAGTAAAGATAAACTGGTTGCCTATAAAGAAATGAGGATAAAGTTAGCAACAATGACTGCTGTAATACAATATCTTGAAATTTGTGAGGGGAAATTACTTTGATCCTAGAATTATGTACCCAGCCTCACTAGCGTTCAACCTTGAGGGACAAATGAAAACATTTTTTGCTTGTCTTGTTCCTCTAACCTGTTTCTCCCAGACCCTTGCAATTATAAAATTACTAAGTATTTAGGTATATAAACTATTTTTGAAAGCGTTATTTTAAGATATACTATGGCAACATAAAAATGAACAGAGGAGGCTGGGTGTGGTGGCACATGCCTGCCAATCTAGCAGTCTGGGAGGCTAAGGCAGGAGGATTGCAAATTTGAATCTAGCCTGGGCAATTTAATGACTTAGTGAGACCCCATTTCAAAATAAAAGAACATTAAAAGGGCTGGGGATGTAGCTCATTGTAAAGGTCCTGATACTGAAGAATCTCTACTGAAGAATCTCTAGTACTGAAGAAAAAAAAAATTAAATGCCCCACTGAATAGAACTGTGTAGCAAAAAGTATCATGTGCTTCTCATGTGTTGGGAGGCTAACCAGAGGCTGTTCCCATCTGCTTTCGATCTCAGCTGGTCTCCATTGTGAGGGCTACCAAAAAGCCTTCATTTCCCAGCCTCCTTTGCACCCTGTAGCAGCCAAGTTTCAGTTTCTGACGAATGAACTACAAGCAGAGATCTGCTGGAGAGCTTCTAGGAAAGTTTTACATTATACTGAAAGGCAAATCTTCTGGCACTTTCTTTCCCACTACTTCATGCTGAGTGCGGAGTTTCAGCAACCATTGTGTGACCATGAGTTATAGAACAAAGGATAGAGCTGAGACCTGAACCAATCCCCCAGTAACCACTGATCTCCTGGCACCTTGATACGTGACAAAAATGATTGGCTGTCCATTGTTAGCCAGATTTTCTGTTCGGGTGGCCTGCATCATTTTTTATGTAATGGAAATAGTTGGGCTTTGAGAATTAAAAAAAAGGCAAACTAGTTTTTACTCAAGCCAAGTTTCATTTATTCTGTTTTTCTCAGGTCAGAACCCACAGTCCCAATGATTTTGAAACCCAATCTAGTATTTGGCTGAGGTCAGTCTCGGACTGGAAAAGTTTGTTGGGTTGTGACAACTACATTCAAGAGACAAATGGGCTAAGGTTCAGTGCCACCACTCATCAATACAGGTTTCTGCACAGGCTCTTCAATCTATTTATTATTTGTTCTAGCTAGAAAAGTGTTCTGTTGTCAAAGAGAAAATGCTCTGACACTAAATCATGCCCCACAATGTCAGAATAATTGAATGGAATATCCATAAGGAGGAAATAACTGACTGATATGGAAATCCAGTGTGACAGAACTGTTACTTTGGTGCCAAAGAGAAGCCAGTGTAGTCTTAACTTTTGTGCAGTGAAGGAATTGTTATATAGTGATTCCAGGGGATGATAAATGCTTAACCCCATATCAGATTTCAAGGTACAGATCCAGCCACATATTTTTGTTTTTAAATATTGGGGGCCCTCAAAGTTCAAGTCTGGACTCCAGTGCAATAAATATATCTCTGGTTGTTTGGCTTGGCAAAAAGGCAGAACTTGGAAAAATTAAGAATCCATACGCAAATGAAATTGTTAAAGAATTGACCATCTCAAAACATTTGGCAGTCCTATTTTGGACCCTTGGTTTGGTGATTCTGCTGCTATTTCACTGTCTCTTGACAGTACCTAATTCAAAAATCTTTTGATGGCATTTGGCAGGGATAATTTTGGCATCCTTCATAAACATCAAGGCAAAACTGAAATTATAGTACATATTCTCTTGAGGAGCATGGTTTTCTCTTTAAGATTTACTTTTAGTTTAGAATTTGAATTTTCCTTCTCTTCTAGCTCATCCCATCTTGTTCAAAAATCTCTAGAAATAAAAAGGACCAAGATGTGACATATGTGTACCAGCTCTCCGAGATGAAAGCAATTATTATCACAAACATATACTAATAAAAATTGTTTTAAAAATCTCTAGAAATAATAGACTAACGTTCGGAGCAGTGAAAATGAATTCTGCACAGATCTCTCTGCTAGATTATGGGAGGTGGTCCACCATGGGTCTCGGGTGCCCCAGTATAGCTTTGCCAAATGCTCCACGATAAGGCCCACCATCCCTGATACTGAGTAGTTTCTATAGAGGGTCAAGCATACAATTACGTTGATTAAGGTGACTAAAGCAGACCATGCACAAGTGACAACTTGCTCCATAGGAAAGGGAGACTGCCTTGTTTCATGCTTGCTACAAAAGGTCCTGCGCTCTTGGCCCTGCATTCCTCACCTGTGGTGCAACAAGAGTGTGGGCTGCTGTGCTTATGCCACCAATGTGGGGTGTGGGGTATTGGAGACGAGTGTTCTCTTACCTCAGTGTTTCTGTCATCCCATAGTTCCTTCAGAAATGACTTGCCAGTGAGAAGTATTTCAGGTCCTTCTTGCCTGGAACAAAGAATTGGGTGAGACAAGGCAAAAATGGTGCCAAAATTTATTTGACAATTGAGGGGTGAAGGGGTAAGGAAGGGGTAAGGAACTAGCTCTGTAGAGTGAACTTAGGCTGAACAAAGAGAGGAAATGATAAAAGCAGAAATAAAACTGCACTCTGCGTCCAGAACACTCAGAGTGGGCTACACAGAGGAGACACAATAGTGGGCTTCTTGTGGCAGCCACAGAGAAGTTCCACGTATGGGGCTCTGGGAATTATTTAGTGCTGTCCTGGGATCTCATAATTGATAGGTGCTGTTTATTTCCCCAGTCAGCTTTGCCAAGCCCTATCTCCTATATCACTTCTGTTTTAACAAAGCTTCTTCTACTTGACTAGATTCTAAAGTTCTGCAAAAGTTCATTGTGACTTGCCAGCTCAGCTGCTTTTGTGGAGGGAGCACCCTACTCTGTGATTTTTGGTGACATTTCTCCATAAAATACATAGCTATGTAAAGATACAATAAAATGAAAGGCTTTAACTCTAATTTCAATATAATTAGCATGTTAAAGAAAATAATACATGTATTACATTAAGATTTCTATTTTAACAAACTAATAATCTGCTTAAGTAGCAGACAAGTCATATCTATTTTCTTAGATATGTTTGTATATATGTATTTTAAAATATACAACTGCTGTTCACGTACAAGAGAGTAGGAAATGAATTGAAAAGTATGTTCTTGTATATATGTTCTGAATGTTGGGATTACAGGCATGCAGCCCTATACCTGGCCCTTCCTCTATTTTTTTTTAAGTGACAGAAACAATTTATTCCATGTTTTTCTTTCTCATAAACATTTGTAACTATCTGTACCAAATATTACTAAAATAGATACATGACAAAGTACTCTTTCTAACCAATTATCCTTAACATTCCCCATTGCTTCAGGGAGGTGTGGGAGGAAGACAGACTGGCACTCCTCCTCGGTGGCTCTACCCTGACACTCGCCAGCCACTCATTCCTTCCCCCCATGCCGGCGCCTGTGAAAGCTGATTGGCTTTATCTTTCAGCGACAGACGAAGGTGACTGCAGCCTTCTGCTTCTGCTACCACTTGGCTCAGCTGTGTGGTTTGGAAGACAGTGAGCACAAGGATGATAATCAGTGGGTGCCACTCACGAGCCGTGGAGTAGCCCTCCAGTGACCTGCTGGGGCCCAGCCAGTGCCCTATCCCAGAGCCGTCCACTTGGTTGGAGGGGCATGGAGGGGTGAAGGGAGAAGCAGTGGCTACTGACTTAGAACAAATGGACTCTGTGGCCACGGGAAAAGCAGTGATCCCAGCACCTGGGGAAATGAAAGGACACCTTAGTCCTTTGGAGGTGTGGGGACTTGGCGAGGGTAACATTTAGTATTTCCTCTGTCCCCTAGATCCAGCACTGCACAGCCCAAAACACCTTGTCCACCTGAATTAGGCTGCAGCTGCAACTGGCACCGTGACCCTGCTGGGGGATTCGCTCTCCCCAGCCTCATGTCCTGAAGCACTCATACAGGCAGGGCTGGTCCTGAGCAATTCTGCTGTGGCCAACACCCTCACAACAACAGGACTATTCAGCCCCGAGTCTCAGTTTAGCCCATTCCTCAAGCACACCAACACACCCTTGCTTCAATCTGACTGAGATTAAATCACAGAGCCGCACCTGTAATCCCAGCACTCTGGAAGGCTGAGGCAGAAGGATTTCAAGTTTGAGACCAACCTGGACAATTTAGCAAGGCCCTGACTCAAAAAAATAGTCCATCTTCACTGCATTTTATGAGCATGTGAACCCTGTATTGAATTATGGAGATTTTGCAGTTTGTTACAGCAGCATCCTGAGTAGATGAGATGACAGGCCCACACCACCATGGCTAGCTAAATTATTCTTCTTCTTATTTTGCTCTTGCAACGCCGCAATAAACTTCCTTGGACATGCCTAGTACTGTATAGTCAGAAAGGCCTTTCGCAGGATTTTCACCCTTAAGCCTTAAATTGCTACTAAAGAATGAAAATCTAACTATGCAAATAGCCTGCACACAAGAATTTCAGGTATCTGGAACAAAGGACAGGCCCTGGGGTGAGAAGGATGGTATGTCCAAGACCCAGAGAGATTCCAGGGCAGTGATTCCGGAAAGAGGAACAAGACAAAGGGATGAGTAGGGACGCAGGGGAAGGCTACTCTGCTCATGGATGTCACAACACGAAGTTTTAGTGTAATTCTAAATGCCAAGTTGTTCTTTTTTTCCAGGTTGGTCAGACTATGGCCCTAATATTGTGAATTCCTTTCTCCAACTTAATATGAATGTCATATCTGTTGAATGAATTGATGTACTGCTTTTGCTCTCCATTTTGGAGGAATTGATTGTATCTATTATAAAAAATACTTCTCAATTCCTTTCCTACTCTCTTATACCTGAGCAGTGGTTGTGTATTTCAAAATGATACTGTATCTATTCCAATTTCATTTTTTCCCCCGCCCAAAAGACTTAAAAGGAAATGCACCGTTTTCCTCTGCGTGTCTTGCAATCAATTTGTTGTTCCTTTTGTTAAACTATAATTGATTTCATGAAAGGTCTAAAGCACTTAGGGCAATTTAAGAGCTGAGAAAACATCATGCTGTTCATTCTCAAACTATTTGAGATGTGACAGAATCAGGATGACCAAGCAAAGGAACAAGTGAAAAATGTGAATGGAAATAGTATGTACCTATATTACAGTGCCGAACAGTACTATAGGCTTTCAAATGATAAAGATTATTTCCAAAGGTGGTTTGAATGTGAATCATTTCTTTTGTAACTCAGCCAAACAGGAGATCTTCTCTCCTTCTTTGTTCATTTCTCTTATTAGCCCCTTGTACAGCTGGCAAGTGGCCGTGACATGGTACCAGGTTGGGGCTTTTGTTTACTTTATGTACCTCATGTCCAGTGCTAAAGCAGAGCAAGACTCAGGCTAGTCCTGTGTTTTCCCTTTCCTGTTCTTTAGAGCATCCTTTCTGATAACTAGTACTTTGCAATTTTTAAAGCTATCTATTAAAACTCCCAGAAATCTCAATAAAATCTAGGGCCAGAGTTACATAGCTCAGTGGCACAAGCACCTGCCTGGCAAGCGTGAGATTGTGAGTTTGATTCCCAGTACCAAAAAAAAAAAAAAAAAAAAGATTCTGTCTCAATAAAATCTAGTCTCATTGATGTGAAAATTTCTCTTTTCTAAAGCAACTTCCCCATCCATTGATTTTTTTTTTTTATTTACAAGTTGGCTGTACTCTCCATAGGTAGAATCTTACTACCAAATAGAATGAGTACCAAAAGGCAAGGTGTATATTGTGTTTTGTACAATAAGGCAGAATTAAAATCCTATTGATATCACAGAATCAGATTCTCAGGGTTAGAAAAAGACCTCAAGGACCATCTAGTACAACCACCTGTCTTATATGTGTATGTGACAACCAGGGCTTCTTCCCTGAAATCCATATTGTTTTCAGGATGGAAAAAAGAAGAAACTTCGATAAAACAAGTCAAAACTGCCAAAGAAATGATCTGATTCTAGCTAAAAGTTTTGTTTGTTCCCCATGCAAAATAAAATTACAATGAACTGTCATGTTGGTTAGAATGGGAATTATTTAAGAAAACAGAAGAAAATCAGTGGTGAAGACGTGGGGAAAAGGAACCTTTGTACACACTATTGGTGGGCATGCAAATTGGTACAGCTATTTGGGAAAACAGCATAGTGAGTGCTCAAAGAACTAGTGTAAATCCACTAAATCCGTGCATCTGGCAATCCCACTTTTGGGTTTGCATCCAAAGGAATTAAAGTCAGGATGCTGAAGAGGTGTCAGTGTTCCCAAGCTTCTCCCAGCACTAGTCGCAACAGCAAAAAAGTGGCTATTAACAAACGAATGGATACAAACTTGCATACAGAATATATCCTTCAAAAAGTTCTGTCATTTGCAACAATGAATTTAAAATCTAGCTAACATGATGCTAGGTGAAACAAATGAACCACAGAATAACAAACCTCTCAGGAGCTCACTTAAATGAGGGATTTTTTACAAGTCAGACTCATAGAAGTAGAAAGTGGAACAGTGGTTCCCAGAGGCTGAGGAAGGGTGAATGGGCAGGGAGAGGTTGGTCAAATGGTACAAAGTTTTAGTTGGGAGGAATAGGTTCTGGTGGTCTACTGCAGTTAATGATAATGTACTGGATATCTCCCTTTGTTTGGTGGGTTTTATTTATTGTTTTTGTTTGGAGATAGGTTCTCAATATGTAGTTGAGGCTGGCCTTGAACTCCCTATGTAGCCCACAGTGGCCTCAAATTCGCAGAGATCTTCCTGACCCTTCATCTGAGCACTGGGATTATAAATTTGAACTGTTATTCTCGGCTGTTTAGTGGATTTTAAATGCTTTCACTACAAGTAAGTGAGGTGATGGATATGTCAATTAGTCTGACTTGCTCACTCCACAGTGTACATATGCAGAGAAACAGCACATTGTCCCCCACAAATATATACACTCATTCATCAATTGAAAATAAAAATAAGCCAGGTGCTCTGGCAAATCCTGTAATCCCAGCTGCTCTGGAGGCAGCAGAATTGCAAATTGGAGGCCAGCCTAGGCTATTTAGTGAGACCCTGTTTCAAAGTTTATTTTTTAAATGAGATTTTATTGGTACATTTTTTTTGTCTTTTTTTGAGACAGGGTCTTGCTCTGCAGTTCAGGTTGGCATTGAACTCATTTTGTAGCCCAGGCTGGTCTCCAGCTCGCAATAATCCTCCTACCTCAGCCTCCTGAATGCTGGGATCATAGGCATGTGCTATCATGCCCAGCTTATTGGTACATTTTAGAGATGCATAATGATAGTTTATTATAGAGAATTTGTACCTATACATTAATTCCCCCCATTCCCCTACCCTTCCTTCAACCCCCCTCCCCATTTACAAAAGCTGTTTCCATAGTTTCCTTTTTTAAAGAACTTTTCCCTTCTTTCCTTTCCCCGTCGAAATTTAAAGATGGCCGGGGATGTAGCTCTGCCTAGCTTGCACTGAGCGCCTTTCGATCCTATCGCTAAAAAGAAACAGAATTTTGCTCTCTGGGGCACCCTGCACAGAGGTTAAGGCAAGTCCCTCTCATTCAGCAAGTGTACCCGCAGGGTATGTAGCATAAATAGCCTTAAAGCATAGAGATAGCATCTTGGTACTATTATGTGTAAATTTGCTTTAGGCTCACAAAGATGGGAAGACAGATTATATCCTAGAGTTTGCACCTTCCGAAGACAAAGACTTTGAAGAATGACTAAGAAATAGCCGGGGGCGGTGGCAGCCAGACTACAGTCCCAACTACTCCAGAGGCTGAGACAGGACAATCCATTGAGCCCAAGAGTTGGACGCGAGCTTACGAGACCCCAGACTCCAACTCATTAAAAACAAAAGAGCCAGGCCTGTTGCCTTATGCTTATAACCCCAGCACTCTGCAGAGGATCAAAGTTCGAGCCCAACCTAGGCAATTTAGGGATCTAGCAAAATTCTGTCTCAGAAAAAGGGGAGGGCTGGGGATTGTAACTCAGTGGGGAAGACCCCAGATTCGACCCCCAGTATACCAAAAAAACCCGCCGGTTGGGGGAAGCTAAAGAATTGTCATTACAATCAAGTAAGTGTACAATGAGACTATCCTAACCTCAGAGAACAGCACGACCATCTCTTACACTTAAGAGACTTGAAGCTGAAGAAAGATGTTTAAAAAGGGGCTGCAGTAACATTAGGATCACTTGGGCAACTAGAAAATTCTGATGTTCGGTCCTCATGCCAGACCGATGACTTCGGACTCTGGAGTTGAAACCAACGGGCCTAAGGTTTTTTGTTTTTTTGTTTAAAAGCCCACAGGCGATACTGAAGTGCAGTCAAGTTTGAGAATCACCGTTTTAAAGCAGGTGCAAAATATTCTAAGCATAGCTTTCGAAGCGGGGAGAAGGTGGCGGTAGGCACAACAGGAACTGAAAGCCCTAGAGGGTGGGGCAGGGTGGCCGCCCTAAGAACAGATACAAAACCTGGAGCCTGCACCCGAGGAGTTCAAGACTTTCTGTGTGGACTGACGGCACTTGGGCAACGGTAACAGGGTCATCAAACACCCAGCTCTATCAAAATTAAACTAGGCGGCCGGGGGTCTGCCTTGTCCCGCTGTCAGATTTTCTCGCACATTTTCCCACAGCTTGAAAAAACGACTGCAACGTTCTCTCTCCCACGCAATACGTCTTGGATGGCCGTGGGAGGAGCAAGGGTCTGAGAAATGAAAAGCGCGCTGCCACTGCTGCGTCTTTCTTCGCGATTTCAGAACCACAGCCCAGGAACTGCCAGGGGGGCCCTCCCGGCTCTGGGTCGGGTCCCGCTGAGGGGAGCAACGAGGGCTCCCGGAGACACACTGCTCTGAGGGGGCCAGCAGGAGGGGACGAGGGCCGCTAACTGCTGACGGGTCCCCTGACGCTGCCCCCCCCCGCCTTCGCCCTCGCTTCCGGCGGCGGGCGGCTGGCTTTTCTGCTCTCCCGTCCACGCGCCGACGACACCTCGCCTCACGCACCCCGAAAGCTGGCAAGCAGGACCTTCTAGAGAGCGGTCAAAGGTTGCCTTCGGAAGGCCCCCTACAGATTCCCCTTCCGCTCTGCCCAAGGACTTCCGTTTTGCGCCGTCAACATGGACGTTGCGGCAAGCCCGCACAGCGCCCTCTGAGCAGCCGTGGAGGCGCTGCCTCACTGCGGCTGCTGTCGCGCGTCCCCGCCCTCCGCCTCCCCCTCCTCCCCCTCCTGTCCCTGGGGCCCGCCGGCTCTTCTCCACATGGGGGCGGGCCTCCTCGGCCAGCGCTCCGCTTCCTGTTCAAAGGCTGCGGGGCGATAGGCGGCGGCGTCTCAGCCCGCGCCCGCTTCGCCCCTGTGATCGAGAGCCCAGCAGGCTCCAGGGCTGCGTCTTGTGCCAGTGTGCCAGTGCGCCAGGCCGCCATGGCTCCAGTACAGCTGGAGAATCACCAGCTGGTCCCTCCCGGAGGCGGTGGCGGTGGCAGCAGTGGCCCCGCGTCAGCCCCAGCTCCTCCTCCCCCCGGAGCCGCTGTGGCGGCAGCCGCCGCTGCTGCGGCCAGCCCTGGCTACCGACTGAGTACTCTCATCGAATTTCTGCTACACCGGGCCTACTCTGAGCTCATGGTATTGACGGACCTGTAAGTGCCGCGAAAGCCACGCTTGCTCCCCAGCCCCCCCTCCCGCCTGCCGGCTCACAGAGGGCTGCACCTCCCTCTCCCCAAGAGGCTGCCGTTTTCTCCGTTTTCTCCGCTGGGCTGCTTAGTCTAGAATTTCGGAACTCCTGGGGTTCGGGGAGGTGGAGGTGAAGCTTTGTACTGGGGGGTCTTGCCGGCGATGAAGCAACCGAGACTTGCTGATTTTGTGCGTTGTTACACTTTCACTGAAAATTGTCTTTGGGATTTTTGTCCGAGTTCCCAGCAGAACTCTATTAATTTCTTGGCTGAAAGCGTTTTCGCCCAAAGCCCGCAATTAGAGTTGAGTTTAGGAATGCGTAAGATTTGAATTTAAGAAAATCCCCAAGACGGGAAATCTGTTCTACAGCCTCTTGAGAATGTGAAGTGTAGGTAGTAATTGCTACTTTAGCATACAGGAGATACTGTGTCAAACAGACCAACATTTTAGATCCCAGGTATTTCTGAAATGTTTGAGAATGAAGTCTTGATTTGGTGAACGTAAAATGTTTTGTAACCAGCCTGCTGTCATTTCAATCACCTAGGTACCTGTGAAATGCCTTGGAGCATGATTAGGGTGTTAATCCCTTCAGACTAGGATTCAAATGCATTGTAAGGATTCTGTGTGTGTAGAAAAAGTGCTATAAAGTTTTTGAGATTCAGTTTTACACTTTGTAACTTATGTTGAGAAGAAGTCCATATTCGTTTTGATCTAATTAGTTTTTACCTTTTATCCATTGTAAGACTTCAAGTCAGAGTTTTCACTTAAAATATGTTACTATGTAGATACTAGGTTATACAATGTTGCCGTCGTTTGTTACTAGAGGCTTAAAATATACATTTGCCCGTGACTAAACGAATAAAAGTTCCACTTACTCTTGCAAAGCGTCATTCTCACTCAATTTTGATGTACTGTATTTCGTCGAATGAGACAGAAGTTAAAGAAGCCTCGTTTTATCGAACGTCACATTTAAATAGCTGTGGTGATTAGAAATTATTGTAATATATTTCTGAACCTTTTGTTGGATTTCATAAAAATCCAAGAGTATCCATGAGAAAGTTTAGCGTACGTGAAGATCAGCTGGCCTATGTCCAGCTGTGGAAAAAAATGTGGAGCACTGTTGCTGTCTGTATTTGTGTGGTTTATTTTTCTCTCCAGGATTTGTAGAAATTTATAGTGTATTTTTTTGACTAGGACTTGGTTTATGATGAACAAAACATCTGTTTTATTGCTGTGGAATGTACATACAGTCCCACGCCCTCTGTAAGATGATAATTCCTGTGCTGTTTCCAGCATAGGTCTCTCCGAACTCCACTCTTAGGCCCACATGCCTACATTTCAGTATCTCATTTCAGCATAGGAGGTCCAAATTCTCCCCTCCACCTCAAAACCGTCTTTCCTATTGTTCCAAATACTACCTGCACCCTTCCTGATGTTGCTCAGACTATTTTGGAGCAATTCCTGGTTGTCTGGACTTCACATCCCACACCCAGCATACCTCAGCATGTCTAGTCATCTCTGACATCAGAATTTGACCATTTCTCAGTGCTTCCACCAACTGGCGTTCCAAGCCCCCCCCCCATGGTCTGCTTATTGGTATCCCTCCTGTATGCTCCCCCTTGCTCCTCGATGGATTCTCCATATGACAGCCGGGAGAATCCTTTTAAAATTTCTCTGTTAGGAACTTTCCAGTGGTTCTCCATCATCTCACTTAGGTTAAGTTTTTGTAGTCACCTATATGCAGAATAACCATAAAATTTAGGGTTCAAACTAGGAAAACTTTTGAGCATAAGAAGGTGCTGTTGATAATAATGTCTGAATAACAAGCATAAAACCAAAACTGGGGCCAGCAAAATAGCCCAGTGGCACAAGTGTCTGCCTAGCAAGCACAAGGTCCCGAGTTTGATTCCCAGTACAAAACAAAACCCCCCACAAAAACCAAGACTCTCTCGTGCAAACCAGAACATACGGTCAATTTACAGGAACTGTACCATCTCTTCCTTCTTTAATTCATATCCTCATACTTTTGCTTGTTCCATTCAGTCTACACTAGCCTTCTTTATGGTTTCTGACACACTCCAACTTTGGAGCTTTTTTGCTCTTGCCAAAATGTGTGCAATTTGCCTTCTTTTGGGGGGTCTTATGTCATATATAACTTAACAAAGACTTTTTTGGATACTCATAAAATAGTACTCGGCCCCTTCACAATAGCCTTCTTTGTTGGTGCTTTAATTTTCTCTACAGGATTTATTGCCAACTGACGTTGTTAGTATATTGTTTCCCCATTGCTGGAATGTAAGCGCCAGGAGGACAGGGATTTCTGTTTGCTGCTTTCCCCAGGGCCTAGAACAGTGCCTGGTTCATAGTTTGGGCTTAAGTATTTATTGGTTTAGTACACGAATGAGTGAATATTTAGAATTTCATTGTAAACCATGGAGAGTTTAATGGGGAAAGTCACTGTTGCTTTTGATACAAACGTGTATAACTTTTTGTTTTTGATATGTGGTAACCAAAATTAGGAACTTGACATGAAAGTTCCTCAGTAGTGTGCTTTCCCTTCTTCCAGGTGGAAGCTGTTGAGATTAATGTATTACGTACAGCTAGTGTTCTAGTATGCTTTATGAGACTGTAAGGACTCAGTTACTTATTTCTGCATCACTTGCTGTGTGTGAATTGTTGAGGGTAAGAAGGGCAGCCTTGGCAATTTAGGTGGTTTAGTTTTGGCTCCCGATTTCTGGGCTTTTTCTTTCCGCTTCTCTACCCTCCCCTTCCCCCATCACATATGCTTACATAATAAAGCTTTCTCTCTGCCTTGACTTTTTAGGGACTTAGATTCTACTCTGTAACCTCTTTTGGTTAAAGTCAGAAAATGCTAGCATCTTGGTTATGTAAACTTGTCATCGCACTTTACATTTGTATGCCTTACTTCTTCCAACACATATAGTTTAGGACTTTCACTCCAAATAGTGGACTTTAGGAATTTAAAATAGGTTAGGAAGATAGTGGGGTAAAGGAGAGGCAAGCAGAAAAGCCTGTCCTTTGTTTCCGAAATGATAGCACTTCTGATGTGAGACCATCCTTTTAGGGTCTTTAGGGCAGGCGAGAGGAGCTGGAACAGTGGTTCTTGTTCTTTGTACCCTGGAAGGATCCCTTCTTTCTCCCTTCCCACCCTCACAAGCAACTCATCTTTCTCATTTTCTCTCTCCCTTGAGGACAAGGCCATGGCTTCTTAAGGAGTGTTCCCAGGAGCTTTTACATGTGGAAGAATTTAGCAGTGGCTGCTTTTATTTGTGGTCTTGTACTAAGGCCCTAATTTCTTCTTTATCCCTTTTCTGGACCTTTCAGTCCTTGTCTAGTTCTCTTTATTATTCTGATCACAGCTTGAGCTATCTTTCTTGAAAATATCAGGAAGCCAGAGCTCATTTTGTTTTACTTATTTATCTTTTTCAGAGCTCATTTTAACAGTTTCCCCTCTTTGTACTTTGAACCTTTGGAAGTGGGCTTAGTTTTTCTGATCCTGTGGCATGAATTGGAGCATCTAAGGGGCTGAGTTGTCTTTTCAAGATCTGATAGTGCTTGCTTCTGCAGCACATATACTAAAATTCATGATCTGATGGATACAGGACAATCATGAGAGTTGTTCAGGCCATTGAATCTTAGATTATGGGTTAACAACGTTACAATTGAAGAGGACCTTTCTAAGCATAAGTAGAGATGAGTGTGTTAAATGGTTAATTTATTAGAGAAGAAGTTGACATTGATTGCTGGCTGTCAATACTGGAACACTAGTAAAAATAAAACACTACTGCACCTGTTTTAAAGTAATAACAAATCTTTTCATCTAACCACCATGCAGCATTTTCATAAAGCCCTTGATCAGCACTGGCCTTAGCTGCCAGTTTTGTCCACTCTAACAAAGCACGAAGAGCTTATTGCTTAGGACCAAAGTATCCAGTAGGTACAGGGAGTCTAGCAACCAAGTATCACTCCTGCATCTATGATTGTTTTGGTCTTAAAAATACTATCTCTGATTCTGTATGACATTCATAGTGTGCTGATGTGAGATTTTGGATTTGTGAAGTGTTTCAGATTCAGCTGTACGTGGTGGCGCATGCCTGTAATCCCAGCACTAAGGAGGTTAAGGCAGGAGGATTGTTGTGAGTTCGAGACCAGCCTGGGCTACAAAGTGAGCTCAAGGCCAGCCTGAACTGCATAGTGAGACCTTGTCTCAAAAAGACAAAAAAAAGTTTTAGATTGATATACCTTTTGGAGCATTTTGAATGGAGAGAAGTGTTCCTTTGTTGTGTTCTCCTTACTGCCATGTTGGTGGGAACCCAGAAGTACGAGGAGTGTAGCCACATGAGCTTGTGGTAGCTGTTTACCCAGTTTCTCTGGGTGTTAATTGAGGTATTAATAGGTATTAATAGAATCAGAGTAAAGACCATTATCACATTTTGATGAAAGGCTGCATTTATTTAATCCATTTTTTTTCTTCTTAGATTGCCAAGGAAATCTGATGTGGAAAGGTGAGTATGCAAAAACCTTAAATCTGTCACTGATTTTTATTGATCCATCAGTGAGTATGGGTGTGTGGGTATTGTTGATCCCGGACTGTGGACTGGGAACCTGGGCCCAAAGAAATAGAAGGCCACGTGCTTAGGGAGTACTGGGGCATGTAATGTTCTGATTTTTTGCTATGCTTGGGTGTGAGGTCAGTTTTAGATTTTCTGTTCTGCACATCTCTGTTGAGTAAGTGACTAGTTCAAGTTCCTGAGGTGGTTGGGAAGATGTGGAAGATACAGCAAGTATGGTCCGTAAGAAAAGAAGCTGAGCAGCAGACTGGCCTTAGAAAGGTGACTGCTAATTTACCACTTGCTATAAGATGCTATTAGATATCTTTAGAGAATTGACATTTGCCTCCTACTATTGCTGTTTTAGAGTTGAGAAAATTTTGGTTCAGTTAAAGTTTGGGGCTTAAGACTTAACACTAGTATGTTCACATAGTATAAAGGAAGAAGATAAATGGAAGAGTTCAAATAAATCATGTGATGGGGATTAAAAAAAATGTTTGGTATGGGGATTGAACTCCAAGCTTTTGCATAGAGCTACATCCCTTGCCCTTTTATTTTTTAATTTTTTATTTTGAGACAGGGTCTTGCTAAGTCACCACGTTGCCTAGGCTGGCCTCAAACTCCCAATCCTCTTGCCTCAATCTGTATCTAGGATTACAGGTGGGCACCACAGCACCAGGCCTGATTGTGATTTAAGTCGTGACTACTAAGAGTACAGATTACTTGACTGTATCTTTGCTATTATTTATACTTCTGGGTTGATTTTCTTTTAATCCCAAGTCACTAGGGAGGGGTTTAATATTTATTAATGGCTCTACTCTACTGCCAACCTCAAGTGCCCATTTTGATAAACCAAAAAGAGACAGAAGAGACAGTTAAAGGTTACCTTTGCTATGATTTGGCTGGTCAGTTTTAAAGGAAGGAAACACAAGTCAGATCTGCACTGTCCACTTTGTGATAGGAAGGGCATTGGGCCTTTCAAAAACTTACTCTTGCTTCCTATCACTTGAGGAAACCCTGTTACAACAGTTTGTAAAGAGAGACATCTCATTTCTGAGAGAGGAACATATTTAGGAAACCAAATTAATAATATACAAATCTGTTTGTTCTAGGACAGGGGCAGAGACCTCCCATCCTCTAATCTGTTGCTGAGCTAGAGTGAAAGTACTGAGACTCCGGGCCTTCAGGAGGCTGTCAGATTTCGCCCCCTTCTGGACGTGGAACCTAGGGCAGGCACATGCTATGCAAGTGCTCTATCGTTGAGCTATACCCCAGCCCTGCCAGATCCTAATGTTCATTCAGCACTTCTGCTGTATCTCAGTCTTGCCTGCGGTGCTGTGCTTGTTTTTTCTCATAATCCATCAGAGACGCTGGCAAAGACTCATAACTGTATCCTTGATTTTTCTCTTTGTGGAACCACTTATCATATTATTGGCTGATCTTAAGCCACTCAGAGGGCTGGGGATATAGCTCAGTGGAATAAGCGCCTGCCTAGCAAGCGCAGGGTCCTGAGTTCAATCCCCAGTACCGCAAAAAAAAAAAAAAAAAAAAAAAAAAAAAAAAAAAAAAAAAAAAAAGAAAAAAGCCACTCAGGTTGTCTGTGGGCTTGGTAAGCACTTGATAGCAGCTCGACTGTGTAGTCTTCATTTGGGATTGCACTTTAGCAAAAAATTTGGTGCATTTCTTCCTAGTGGTGGTACTGGTGAGATGCAGGAGTGTGGGTTGGCTCTTGTAGGTAATTGAAAGGCGATATTAATTTAGGTCAGAGTCTACTAGGAGGGAGGTCTGTGTTTTGAGGATCCTGTCATTATTCTTAGCATGCTGAATTTTTTTCCAGTGTCTTAAGGTAAACCATGAAAGGTTTCAGTTTTGTAGGTGCCATGAGGGTGAGAGTCTAGCTAACACATTGACAGCATAAAGCTTTTTGTGAAGCTTTTAAGGCTTTCTGAGATGGTAAAAATACTGATGAGTATTGAGAGAAAAAACATGGAAGCGGGCATAGCATAAAAATAGATATGGACAGACTTTCTACCTTTTATTTTTAGTACTCATCTTCTTTTAACTTGGCTTAGCTAATTTAATGTATTCAAGTTTGTCACTGAAATTCATATGATAAAATAGTTGCCCAATTAAATTCTTCAATTGTACAGTTTTAAAAATTGTGCTCTTGTAAGATGAGAAGTGAACCCTTTTGTCGGAAGACTATGGTGTCAAGTTTTGGTAAAGAGACATTTCAATACCCTTGTCTTACCAAAAGGCTTAGTAATTACCTACTAATTTCAGTTATGAAATTCGTACTTCATAACTCCTAATTTGGTCCCCTCTGTAACACACACAGTTAAAGTACTGACATATATCTATGAATTTAGTATATTGAAATAAGCTTTCATTATAATATGAAGTTAATTTTAAAATATGATATACTGCTAAAACATACTATTGGGTTTATTACTCTTGAGATAAAAATAAAGCATATGCATATGACACACAAAATGTGATAATACATATTTAGATGAATATCTTAGATTCATTTTATTATAATTGTAAAGAAAGTTTTTTTTAGCTTAAGTGAAATTGTAAAACTTTTTTTCTAATATGTTACTTCACTAAAAATTGCTTTATAGGAAAATAGAAATAGTACAGTTTGCTAGCCGGACACGTCAACTCTTCGTTCGATTATTAGCTTTAGTGAAATGGGCTAATAATGCTGACAAAGTGGAAAAATGTGCGGTGAGTTGAACTTTTGATTTTACTTTGTGTAGAATAACTTTTGAGCGTTATAATTTAGTTTCTAATTTTAGCTTTAACACTTCTGTAATTAATGACATTACTTGGAGTAATTATATTTCTGTATGATGATGTAGAATGTATTCCTATTCTTTTTGGGGGGTGGGGTACCGGGAATTGAACTGAGGACCTGGCACTTGCCAGGCAGGCGTTGTGCTGCTGAGCTTAATCCCCAGGCCCGTATTTCTGTAGAAACCTAGAGTATGTTTATGGACATGATCAGAAACAAGAGTAGGAGATAACTGGAGACATCTTACATGGGGAGAGTATGAGACAAACTAAAGAAGGGTAATGTTTAGCTTAAAAATTCCATGGTTCCCTGGAGTTGTAAGGTTCTCCCTTAAATTTTGTTTGTTGATTCTTTACATTCTTGTGAAAATGGTAGAGTTGGTATTTTCTTCCTATTTACAGATGAGATGATAAAGTTCCTAGAAATTACATGGCTTCTTCAAGGGCACAGGGCTGATAACAAACTTTATCTGCTCATTTGTTTATTCATGGACTGAGTCTGCAAACCTCTGTTGAATGCGGGTTAAGGGCATGGTGGATGGAGATTTGAATAGTGTACAGTTGCTGCCTTGAAGAAGCCCATATTGAGTTACCGTTTTGAATTCTAAGGGGTGACATGCAGTGAAGTATACCAGAAATCCTGAAATCTGCCCTGCCCCCACAAGTTTTAGTTATGTTCAAGAAGCATTAAGGAGAACTGTCAGTAGGGATCCTGTGTGAGCTCATCAAGCTTGTCACTTGGGGAGGATGGTGTGGTGTTAACAGATGAGGCACGCAATTGCTCCTGTTTCACTTAAGTCACTCCTAATGAGGAGAATGGAGTTTATATTGGAAAGGATAGAGTGAGTATCTTAAAATGAATAAAGTGTTGAAATAAGGAGAACATTTGGCCGCTTGAATTGAGGTCAGCTTTCCAGGCCCAACTCTACATTGCCAAATAAACTTCTAGCTGCTGTCACTTATGTTTGGGAAGTGAGGGCGTGTGGGGAGATTCTCTAAGCCGGACAGTGATGCTCAGATTCCTTTTACTTAATCATGTAATAACACTTAAAGGTGTTACCAGTCCTTAAGGCAGAAAAATAACTTTACATTGGTTAAATTATATTTCATGGATTTTTAAATTCTCTAAACATTATCAGGCTTCCTGGAAACATTAAAATTAGTAGCTACCTAGTATAGAGGGGCCATAGTAAATTTATTCTTGGCACTCTAGCAAGCTAAGCTCAAAATATTTTATAGCAATTTTTATATTTACAAATCTATGAGGGTTTGCTTGTTGCAAAAATTCAACTTTGGAAAGAAGCCTATGATGGTGTTTCTCTACATGATTTTCCTGACATCTCCCTTCACTTTTAGCTTGCTCTCTTTGCTTAGCCTCTGTTTCACTAGATTCCCTTATCATTAGACATAGAGCCTATGTGAAAGTGGCCAAAATGAAAGGAAAAAGAGACTTTGAAGAAGTGGAGAATTAGCCGGGCATGGTGGCGCACACCTGTAATCCTAGCATGGCTGAGGCAGGAGGATCAGCTGTGAGTTGGAGGCCAGCCTGGACTACAAAGTGAGTTAAAGGCCAGCCTGAACTGCATAGTGAAACCATGTCTCAAACAGACAAAAAAAAAAAAAAAGGTGGAGAATTACCAATTTTTGTTATAAAAAACCCCAAACACCCTAATTTTTACTGATGTTAATGCAGTTCCAGCCCTGGCAGCTAAGCCAGTGGAAGGACTGGAAGAATTCTATAACACATACTGATATCCTGTCACATATCTTTTGCCTCTGAGTAAGCTGACATCCCTCTATACAACATTGACCAAAAGTTTAGGGAGAGAGTATTTTGTACCATATATTGTTTTCCTTATGGGGGAAGAGTTTCTGTTTATTCCTCTATTTGTCTGTTGAGGTGATGAGAAATTAAAATTTGTAAGCAGTCTTTTGTATACTGTAGAGACTGAGAGAACAGTTTTTGTTATAAATATTAATGAACAGGCTTAATTCCAAGTTTATGTGAAAATTTACAATTCACTTCATTGTTTTGGAAATTTGGGCACCAAGTTTAATGAACCTATTTTGGCTGAAATGGAGATGCATGGTATAGTATTTCTGAAATGTTTCTGCTTTCTTTTTAATAATTAGTAAATTTGGAGTAATGTTTTATTAAAGATGTTCAATCTTTTAGTAAGAAGTTAGCTATTCTGGGTGTATCAAAGCCAAATGTTCAATTTTTTCAAATCTGATGATAAGTATCTAATTATGCTACGAGTAAATTACCTGTTTGATAGTGCTCACTTATATGTTCAGTACCATCATATCAAGTAAAACTGGACACCTTTGGTTTCTTCCTTTTCTTTTTTTTTCTTTTTGGAGACAAGGTGTAACAACGATAGTTTAGGCTGACTGAACTCTGTAGCCCAGGCTGGCTTTGAACTTATCATCCTCCTGCCTCAGCCTCCCAAGTGCTGGGATTACAGGCATGCACCACTTTGCCTGGCTGTTTAACATTCTTCTATTGGTTTTCTGAATTGGCTGCTCACATAAGTCATTTTCTGAATAAAGTTCCAAATTGAACTTGCATAAAATTTCAGTATTTTTGTTCGAATACAGACACAGAAGTGTTTGTGTCAGGGATAAAGTGCTTCAACTGGACAGTTGAAGAATTGTTCAGCTGGGTGTGGTAGTGCACTTGGGTAATCCTAGCACTCATGAGGCTGAGGCAGGAGGATTGTTGAGAGGTCAAGGCCAGCCTAGATTACATGACTAAAAAAAAAAAGAAGGAAAGGAAAGAAAAGCTATCAGCTCCCTCCCCAGCTCACCCTTAGCCCTAGGCAAACACTAATCTACTTTGTATCTCTGTGGATATGCCTACTTTGCATATTTCATGTTAATGGAATCATATCATGTATGTTCCTTTTTCCTGGCTTCTTTATAATATTTTCAATGTCTACTCATTGTAGCATGAGTACCCTTCTTCATTTATTTGGCTGAATTGCATGGATGATAATAGTATATTTTGTTTTATCTGTTCATTGGTTCATAGGGGCTCGAGTTGTTTTCAGTTTGGGGCAATTGTGAGTAGTGCTGCTGTAAATAACCACGCACAAGTTTCTGTGCGGATGGGTGCTTTTAGTTTTTGAGTGCATACTTAGGAGTGGAGCAGCTGTGTCGCATGATTATTTTATATATTTAATCATTTGAGGAAAATAGCAGACTTTTCTGAAGTCATTGTCCCACTTTACATCCCCACTAGCGCTGTATGAAGGTTCTGATTTCTCCACAGCCATGCCAACACTTGATATTTGACTTTTGAGTTAGCCAAGCTAGCACACAGGCAGTGGTACCTCACTGTGGTCTCAGTCTCCCATCTTCCTGAAGGCTGGTGATGTTGGACATTCTTTCTCGTGCTTATCAGCTGTCTGTCTTCTTTAGAGAAATGTCTATTCAGTGCTAGTTCAATTCTGAAGGGAATTATTGTTGATCATATTAATAGTTGGTATGTGAATATTTTGGGGGGAGTGTGAATACTTAAAAGCCTGATGATTGTTAGAGACCTAATGGTTCACTAATAAATTACTTAGAACTAAAGTTTTATCTCTATTAGATTTCTAAGTGAAAGGGATATAGCTGAAGCTAGTGAGCGATTGTATCATAAATTACCCATGTTTAGAATGCAGCAGTATGGACTGGATAAACTGGTGTCCCAGTAGGATTGATGCAGATCTTCCCACAGGGAAATCTCTGGGATTCTTGGACCTTGACTTTGACTTGATAAGCAATTTTACAGTGGCTCTAGAGAAGGAACTCTTAGTATGACCTAAGTCTAAGTGAAATCTGAGAGCAATTTTGCAGAAGTTAAATGTGTTAGCAAGGTCACAGCTGCTAAAAAGTAGTATTGGTGGCATTGATGGAAATGTACTGTACTGGTCATAGGAGGTAATGTTTCTACTGGCCTGTGCTGCATAGTGGTCTAACTTAGGAAAAAAAAATTTTTTGGCTTCAACTTCTCTGATTATTCGCCATTTTTCTTTGGTCAGGTGTCTTCATCTAACCCTCAATTTTCTTATCTCTAAGGTGATAGTAATTACCTGGCTGTATTTCCTATAGTTGTAAAAATCAGGTAAAAGTATAAGTGAGGAAATAACAGAACTAAAAAAATGTAGAGCATATTGTGTTCCTGCTGTGGTTTAATTCTGGGTGCTATGTTTTCAATTGGCCTTTGACAACTTGTTTGAAAGACAAAAGAGAGGGAACTTCTCTAGAAGAGAACCAGAAGATAAAATTTCAAGGAGGTGGTTTTCAGCTCGGTGATGAACTCTACTGCTGGTAGTTCAGGCATCCTTATGAAATGCATTACATAGAAAACTGATAGGAAGGATTTCTGTGTTGGGCATGAAGTTGCCCTGTGTCTCATAATGGCAATACTTTGTTTTGCCCTGAGTGTTTCCTGTGTTCTAAATGTTTCATGTGCATTGTCTTCATCCTCAGAACAACTTTATAAGATTGGAAATAATTATGTCTATTTTACAGCTGAAAAAAACTGAGGCACAGAGAGGTTAAGTAACTTCTCCAAGGTTATGGGGCTAGTAAGTTGCAGAGTTAAAATCGAGACCAAGGCAGTATAGGTCCAGGATTCATGCTTTTAACTACTTCATTAGCAACCAACTGTGGAAATTATTAAAAGTAACTAATTTATAATTTGTACTGTATATGTAATGTTAAGGATGGAGAAGTGGATTGGAAAACATTTTACTTAAAGTCATAGAAAATTATTATTTTAATGTCAAATACAAATGTATTAAATATTTCTTCAAATTACTGGGAAATTTTTTTATTTTTTTTTTTTTGTCTTTTTGAGACAGGGTCTTGCTATGCAGTTCAGGCTCGCGTTGAGCTCACTTTGTAGCCCAGGCTGGTCTCAAACTCACAATGATCCTCCTGCCTCAGCCTCCCAAGTACAAAGGCAGGAGGATTGCCATGAGTTTAAGGACAACTTACGCTACGAGGTGAGTTTAAGGCCAGTCTGAACTGCATAGTAAAACCTTGTCTCAGAAGGACAAAAGGTGTGCGCCATCATGCCCGGCTGGGAAAGTTTTTTAATACATTTGGGAAATCTATATTAATGTCTTTTGAAATTTACTTTAGAATGAGTAAATGTTATTTAATGTGAAAAGTAGATAGCTTTCAAGGCAGCTTAATAGATTTGTCTTTTGCTTTAAAGATGATCTCAAGCTTTTTAGATCAGCAAGCCATCCTGTTTGTGGACACTGCTGATCGCCTGGCCTCGTTAGCTAGAGATGCTCTGGTCCATGCGCGCCTGCCTAGTTTTGCCATCCCATATGCCATTGATGTACTGACTACCGGCTCTTATCCACGGCTGCCCACTTGCATTAGGGTAAGCGCTTTGCCCTTGAGTTCATTCAAGCTGAAGGCTTTGGTAAGTAAAATTGTGGGGTTTTAAAAAAATCATTTGGGGTCAGAATATGAGTAGATATCAAAGTAGGTGGATGGGGGGTAGTGATGAGCAGATGGGTAAACTTAATGTTCATTTATTATTGTGGCAGTTTACTGAGTTGGTACTATACTGTCATGC
>PVLD010020665.1:0-33364 GCA_004027595.1 Dinomys branickii | reverse complement strand
TGCATGTAAAGTTCTGATTCAATTCAAACTCCACCACTTCTGAGGAAGAGTTACTCCCCACGTGCACCGATATTTCTAGAGACAGGACAATCACTATGCTGCAATGAAAAGCACTAAAATTAATCACTGAAAATAATCCTTGGGCATTTTACTTTGTACTCCAAATTCTTGTGAAGCCCTTTCATGCAACGTATTTTCTATATTTTTATCAGTGTATGTTTGCAATACATACTGAATGCATTCCCCATGGGGAGGTGGTAACCACGCATACCGGACCTCAGTCCTCATTATTTCCTCTCCCCCTGCCCTTCCTCCCGTGCTCCTCCATCCCCAGAGCTACTTCCCACCTGCCAAGGGTCAACCTCTCCGTTTCCTATGATCTATTTTTGTTTTGCTCTTTAAGCAATTTAAAAATTGTCTATGTGTACCTCAGCCAGTGATTGGATACAGTAGCCGCGGTGTGTGTACACAGGGAGGCACTACGCACCCACAGCGAAGGGTACCTTTGAGTCATCTGTAAGAAAATGGTTGTACCTTTAGACTATAAGTAAGTGAAATAAATTGAACACCGAAGGTAAACTGTCACACAGTTTCTCCCATTAAAGGAGCCCAGAGGGACTCAAATTTACCCTTGCTTGTGGATGAGTACTACTTCCCTGTGTCTATATTTTGCATTTCCTTTATCCATGCCTCTGCTGGTGGACATACAGGCCATTTCCAAGAGTTAGCTACTGGGAGTTTTGCTGCTGTGAGCATGAGCGTGCATGTACCACCACGATGTGCTGTCTTGAGCTCTCTGGGGAAGACACTCAGAAGAGGTATACCTGGACTGCGTGAAATTTCTACTCTTAGCGTTTGAAGGAATCTCAATACTGATGTTTGTAGCGATTATACTAATTTACATTCCCACCAGTGCAGAAGAACTTCTGGCCTCCATGCACTAAGTACCTTTCATCCCTGCAGATGCAGAGCATATAATGGTGGGATTGAGCAACTTTTGAAAGGATATAAAATTAGAAAATTGGACACTCCAGATTGAATTAAGTTATATGTTATTCCATAGTCCAACCATTATGTCACATTTCCTCACATTCAATTTCAAAATGTAGTAATTCCAGCTAAGCACGGTGGTGCAAACCTGTAATCCCAGCACCCAGGAAACTGAGGCATGAGGATCACCATGAGTTTGAGGCCAGCGTGGCCTACACAGTGATGTCAAAACTAGCCTGAATGTATAGCAAGACCCTGTCTCAAAAAAAAAAAAAACTTAAATAAATAAATAAATAAATTCCCCTTTTATTAAAATTATTTCTACCACTTTTCTCCCCTAAGTAAATACAGCATTTTATGTACTTTGAGACAAGTACTTGCAGCGCCTTTAATTCTGTTCAAACCTCCCTCCATTGTCATCTTTCCCTTTCTATAGAATTGACAAAATTTGCCTTGACCTTACGACATGATTCCCTCGGATCTTGCACAAACCTCCTGCTCATTTCGGAGTCGAATCTGTCCCCCTCACCCCCCTTCCTGGTCTCCCAGCACAGTGTAGTCAGTTTGATCACCTTAGAATAGAATAGAAATAGTACCTCACTTACTCTGGAAAAATATATTTGTACTAATGCGGGAAATTCCAAATTTCATGGAGAACTTGTGTCGAATTCACTGTTGTCTCTGGATCAATCTGAGAATAAACTACCCTCTTAGATCCCGATGATAATTAAGTACAATTAGCAGTTATACAATTTGAATAAGTAAAATATCATCTAACTTGACAGACAAAATCAGAATTCACTCAGAAACTGATTATGACATGTGATACTCTAGGAAAGCCAAGTTAAGGTTCACCTCAGCACTATAGACTAAAGGGGGTGATGAATGTATTTTATGTCAAGGACATTCTAAATATAGTTAAAGAGAAGACTATCCAAACTTGTTAAAATAAATTCGACAGCTTACAAATCACACAAATTTATTTTTATGCAGAATGGGTAAACAACTATGACCTAAATTCTGCTGTGTTAGGCACACTTGTGAGAACCACAACAGGCTGTTTGAAGTGGTATAACCTCACACTTTTCTTCAATGCTAATTCAACATACAGAGAGTTCAGGACAAACACTGTAGCAAACGTCACCAAAACATCAACCTTCAGGTGGTCTCTGGGCTGCGGTCTCGGTGAGAGAAAGAAGAGGAAACAGTCTCTGCCTTGTGCTCTGTGTGAGAGGTGTTGAATAAAAGCTTACGTTCAGAGCAAAGGGCAACTGGATTGATTTCTGGAAGAAAGTTGTTATCAGCAGAGAAATTCTGCTTCTGCTTCTCTTATTTTTTGTTACTTTTTTAGATTTTATTTCTCAATTTTAATTAAAAAACTTACATACTGTATTTGTGATGCTTTAGTATATGTGTACAGTAAAGAATTATTAAGTAAAATTAAAAATAGAAATATTACCTCACATACTTATATTTTTATAGGGAGAACATTTGAAGTTTACTGTCAGCAATTTGAAATATACATCACTTTATTAACTAGTCTTCATGCCGCAAAACAGATCCCCCAAAACTTTTATTCCACCTGTCTAAGTGATACTTTCGGAACCATGTTTTCCCTCTATATCTCTGTACAGATGCATGAAAACACGTTTGTTTTTACGGGAAAGAGAGAAGTAAAATCAGATGCACAGACTTTTTCTGAACACAGAAGACTGAAATTAGAAGGCTGCAGCACATCTTTGCTCAGCCGCGGTCAGCACAGAATGGCTGTCCCTGGGAGATTTCGTTGTCAACCCCCCATAGTTTTGAACTTAATATGAGAAGCAGATCGCTGGTCCATACATCAAAGCAAATAATACTGAGGAATGGGTAAGCCAGGCCAGTTTATTCTGACCATGAAAACTCAGATCCTCGCTGGAAGACCACTCTCTAAAGGATGTGTTAGTGTTCAGCAGGCTTGACCGATTCCGTTCCAGTACGTTCTCGCTGACGCCCCCACAGAGGAACTTCAGGTAAAGCCACAGCTTACACCATCAAACTGACTCACTCTCAGGGCTTCCGCAACTTCCAAATGACACCTTTGCTTGAATTTATTTAGACATCATCATCTCTTAGTGCAACACATCTATTTTAGAACCAGGATATGTTCTACGGATCTATCAGAGGGAACGAGAATGACTGGAATGCTTACAGACCTGCGAGTCCATATTGCACGTAGGAAGGGTTTCGTTTCCTTTCTCTGATCTAGATCCTGAGTCCGTGGGGATGTTCCAAAATATCCACCTCTTTATTCCATACAAATACATGGCAGATTGTCTTTCAAAACTCCATATCCATGTTCCACTAACCCACTGTCCAGTATCTTAAGGTACTTAGGGCAGTGAAGAAATTGATCAGTCTGTTGAACTACAAACTGCTTGACAATGTATTCTGTACTGAACAGGGGAATGTTGTTTATAGTATTCAAAATAAATGATAAAGTGTTTTAGTACTCATTTTACTAAGAGCTCATCCCAGTAGGTGAACAAGTTTCTAACCTAATGATATAAAATTACCACTATTGATTCACATTAACAATATTTACATAAATAAAATCAACAGAAATGTTTATGAAAAGTTCTGCAATGGAAAAGTGTGCTCCTCCCACAGTGTTACATGTCTTCCCACATCATATCTGGTCTAACAAAGCAACTTTTTCAATACAGTGGAGCAATTTTGAGAAAATGAATGCATGCAAACCTCATTAATTATTGCTAACCGTATTATTTTGGTCACTTGTTCACTTCATAGGTTACAGAAGCAACATAAAAGAGAAAAAAATTAGAGACAGATTTTCCATCTATAGAGTCTAAAGATGATTTAAGTTCAAAAGGCATGTGCCAGCTCATAGTCTGGGAGCTGACCTGAAGGAGCTGACTCTTCCTGCCAGTGGAGGGCAGTAAAATGTCAAAATAAGAACAACAGCAGTAGTTTTTTGTTTTTTTTTTAATGATATAAAGTATGACATTATTCACCAGACAAAAACTGATTTCTAATAACCACAGCAGAAGATGTTATGAAGACTTTTAAATTTTGAGCATCTCCTATTTGCTTCTGCAATTTCTAAAGCTGTTTTTAAAAACCCTACAAAATCATAGTAACAACCCTGGAGTGCAACTGCTGATCTTAACTGTGATACTGTTGATCCTGACCGTGGTGTTTTCACGTGCAGTTTTATAGCCGTGTGACTTCAGACCTGCAGGAAAAACCTTGTTGTCTGCTGACTCGCAGAGCCAACCTTGTCCTTAGGGGCACCTCACTGGAGTGTGGACCCAGTTAAGCTCACGGCGTTCCTCTAGTCAACGGTCATCTGCACTGTGAGAGTCACTAAAGCCACTGACTCTCAGTGATTGTTAATGAATGACAGTCTCTACTTTATTCCCCATTACCAGGTGGTGTTCTGAAAGTCTTATATTTCGATAATGTTTGCTATTAATTAACCAGGACCTAAAGTTTCACAATATTCTCTTTTTTTTCCACAATAGCAGATTTTGCAAACATGAAATGGAAGCCATTAAACTGAAGCTCAGGTTTGTTACTGTTAACCTGCACTGCAGCATTCCCCCAAAAGGCCTGGAGTCACCCAAGCAACATGAAGAGCCCAGTGATGACCATGATAGAGAACTGTGGCAGTTTTGTTACCATTAATCACTCTAGTGCCATCTCCTAATAGAGGCAAAGAGCCCTCCCAGTGGCGCAAACGCCTGCTCTACAGGCAGCCCGCTGCTGTGTACAATCAGTGCTTGGGAGGTGGGAGGTGCAGAGTTCTACTGATAACCCCCCATAGGTAAAATACCCTTTGTTCTTTTGGTTAACACTGGAGCTCATGTGTCAGCCATCAGTCAGATGCTTGTACCAGGTACTGAAGAGGCTAAAAATACTTTATGAGCCCTCAAGATACTGTCTCTTTCTGAAAATAGCTTTTGGAATTGATTAAGAAGCAATTTACATATTAAAGGAACCAAAAATATACCAACCAGTGCAAATAAATACACCCTAGACAGAGCCTAATAAAACAACAGAATACTTAAACAGAATTATTTTAAAAAGCAGCCTGGGAAGAAAAAGTGCAGATTATTTTCAAAGAATGAAATTTAGATTGCTAACTTTTCAGTAGCAATAATGAAAGCCAGGAAAATACAGAGTTTTCAATATGCTCAAAGAAAATAACTTTCCACCTGGAATTCTATATCCAATGACTATATCTCTCAGAATGTCAAAAAAGATTTCAGATTTTAAAATCCAAGATAATTTACTGCCAACAGATTTCAGTGGAGAAAATTCTAAAGGATGTACTTCAGCTAGCAGAAAAGTGAATTTGTAGAAGTCTGAAATTAAATGAGAAATCAAGAACGTACAAATTAACAAATAGGAGGAGTCATTCTTAAATATAGTGGTATCTAAAATAATACTGAATATCATTTTTACTAAATTTATTGGTACTATATATAATATGTACCAATTATGACATTCATCACAGGGAATTTGTACCTGTGCATGATATAACTTGAGTCCTCTTCTTTTCCATTCTCTTCCTCTCCTTTCAAACACTCTTTATTTACAAAGCTTTATTTCCATTTTATCCTTCTTTTCTCATTTTTTCTTTTCCCTGCCTTCTTTTCCTCTTTCCCTCACCCTTAGTTCTGCTTTTCTTTTGAACAATTTCTTCCTATTTCACAATATCTATCATACATTTTGGTTGGAGTTTTAAAATAATATATAATTAAAAACACAACAAAAACCAGGCATCGGTGATGCGCACCTATAATCCCAGCACTCAGAAAGCTAAAGCAGGACAATTACCATGAGTTTGAGGCCAGCTTGGTATACAAAGTGAGTTTAAGGCCAGCCTGGACTACATAGCCAGGCCCTGTTTCAAAACAAAGTAAATAAATTTATTGAATTTGGGCCTAAGGATGTATGTTGTACTGTCATTTCTAAAGGGACCATTGAATAACAGAAACAGTGTGGCACTCCCAAATTCACAGAAGGAGAAACAAGGAGCCGTGTAGACAGACAGACGATAGCTAAACACACAGATGGAGACAGATCACTCAGCTCTAGGGTTTCCTGACCGTAGTCTCCATTTCTGTGGACCACTGCATTCAGACCAGACATTACCAGGGACAAAAATCAAAACACTTCCACCAATCTGAACACCCGTCTTAAGACAGAAGCTTACAATATAACACTTCCCTTACTGTTTCATGTTAATTACTTTTACCCAAGTTTCTCTATTCTTTAAAAATAATGAATGAACGTATATCTTACAACATGAATACCCTGCTATAATTTATAATTGACTCTTTGGGGAATAAAATGGTAGAATGTTGTTAGAAAAATAAAAATAGTAACAAAATATGTATCATTGGGAATGATTACTTAATACAAAAAATTAAGTTAAGAACTCATTACCCTTTGGTTTAAGAGAAAGCAAGTCTTAAAGATGCTTTGTGGTTGATGCAGGCACAGGGCAGAACTTCTGACAGTGACTTGCTGGATCCACATCCAGATACACCCACATCAGTGTGAGGTCCCTTCAAAGTACCAACCAGGACTGTTTCCATCCTAGATTCAGGGAGATGTGCGAATGTCAGCTAAAACAAATAATTTACATTATTTTCTTTAAGCAAATAAGAAAAGAGATTATTGTTTCCAAGTGATCTTAGTATGAATAAATGCAACTCATGGCATCATAGAAACTTAAAGTTGTTTGTCTAATTATAAAGATCTATTGAAGTGACTGCAAGTCTGAGCTATAACACCTTTGCTTACTGAGCTGTTACCTTGAGCCTGGGAAATCTGTCTTTGAAAGAGAACGCCCACTTCTTTATTTTCTACTCTTTTCCTTTTCCTTGGCATTTTAGGAGTGTTAGTAAATCAGGTTTGTGTGCTGGGTACTAGGAAATGGGATAAACAGAGAGACTTTGAATTTGAAACTTCAGAAGCTGCTGAAGAATCTGTCAGGAGAGACTAAGCACATACAGTGAAGACCTCATTGGAGACAGAGCTCAGAAGAGTCCTGTGGGTAGAAAAAATACGAGAAAAACACATCTTAGAGAATGAAAAGAGGTGGGACAAAACGAGGAAAGCAGCATACACATTGCTAAGTGTCATGAATTAGATATGCTTGATTTTACTATAAAAAAAGGCAAGTGAAGGTTTAAATCTTTAAAAATATTTCTGCTGATGGTGGGGCTTTAAGGGAATTGTATGTGCTGTAGTATCTGAAAGGATATTCTGTCCAACTACTAGGCATGCTTACCCCTGAGAAGGTGGACTGGGAAGTGCAGGACTGTTGTCAGAGCATGAGGGGGCCAGCGGTCTTTTCCAGGCTCTTGTCCCATTGAAAGAGCTGGACAGGGCCACCAATAACCATGAAAATTTAACAATTGTTGACGATATTAAAGGCATTATAGGCAAGAAAAGTAGGAAGAAATAATGTTTCAAAGAAAAGAAGTGCTCTGAATAAAGGAAGAGAGAAAACACACCTTGCATCAGAGTGGGTCACCTGGAAGCCTAAGAACACAGGCTCTAACTTTTATATTTTTTTTCGGACATCAGACCTGGCTGCCAGAAGCTTCTCTGCGTGATTTGACATTGTTCCATGATTGGCAGGTCACACCTCCTCCTTGATTGACAAGTCATACCCTATTGTCCAGCCTCCTTGCCGTGCCCTAATCTCCTGCCTTAGGATGAGGCTTTCACATTTTAAACCATACATTCCTGACCTGCTTAAATCATTGCAATGAGCATATATTAATTTTATGATTGAACCACTGTAAACGCAGTAAAACCAGAGATAATAGAATTATCAGGTGCCTACTAGAGACCAGACCAAATAGGAAAGTATGATGGACTATGAACTCCCTCATGTTTCAAGGAAGGCGTGTTAGTAGTTCTCCAAGAAGCATTTACTTTTTATGCTGATAATTAAAATTTTTATGGATCTACATTATAGTCTGAATAAATAATACATAAATGTTGAAAGTGACACAGTTGTCTAGAAGTAATAAAAACATTTTAAAATGGCCATATTGTGCTCACTTTAGTGGCACATATACTAAGATGGACATATTTTTATTGATAGTTGATGAAAGCTTATCATGTGAAATGACAAAATGATTCAGGGGAGACATTTCACAGAGTCTATCTTTCCAAGCCTGTGATAACATGATAATTTTTTTAATAATGAAGCTTACCAAATTAATGTAGGCAACATACTACATGTAGGTTTTTATAAAGTCTAATGTGATAAAAAGCAGAAATATTAATTAAGGTAAATCAGTGTAAGATACAATTCTTATTGGCTTCTGTATGTGAGATTACTTTGTTAAGAAGTGAATTAATTTCCTGACACTCGGTAACATTTTTAAAGAAATGTACAAGTGGGCAAAACCACAAAATCCTTCTAACCTGTTTTCCTATCTGAGAGTATTTTTCAGTTTATCAAATAATATGTATTTAGTGTTACATCTTAGAACTTTAAAAATGAACTCTAATAAAATTAAATACAGTAGAACTGTGTAATATTTTATTACAATGAATAAAATCTATTAAATCTTGTTCTACGTACAAATGGAAAACTTCCAACAGGAAACAAAAGCCCCTCCACCAAATATACATAGTAAAATAGATAAATGATCATGTGACAAAAATATGTTTTTTTTTCACCTAGCATAATGTCCCATAGATTTATCAACTTGCAGCAAATGGCATGATTTACATTTTTAAAGAACAAATAATTATGGAAAGGTTGCTGGGGAAAAAGAACCTTCATGTTGTTTTGGGAAGTGTAAACTAGTACAACTACTATGGAAATCAGTAAGGAGATTACTCAATAAACTAAAATATAGAAATTCCACTCAACCCACTTATTCCCCTTTTAGGAATCTTCCCCAGAGAGTTAAAGACACCCTGTAACAGTGATGGCTGTGTACCCATAGTGTGCAGAGTGGGCCACCAGCGTAACTGTAGCAACACAACTCACAATAGCTAAATCTTAGAGACAGCGTACATGCCCATCAACAGATGGATGAATAAAGAAAATGTGCTATGTATGTACAGTGGAATACTACTCTGCAATAAAGAAAGATAACGTGTCAACTGTAGGACAATGGATGCATGCACTTTGAAACCATAATATTAAATGAAATAAATCAGACAAAAGTTTAAACATCTCATTATTTACCTTCTATGAGAAAGCACAAATATAAATAAAGTATTAGATAAGAGATAATAGTAAATAGGGAGATTAATCTTTGTGCAAAAAAGAAAGAGGACCAAGAGCTGAAGGTGTCGGAGAGAGGGCTAGGGAAAGGGATTAAAAAAGAATTAAAATGTATCATGTACATGTACCAGCTCCTCATAATGAGTGTAATCATTACCTATTGCAAAAATATAGTAATAAATATTTCTAAATACCAAATAATATTGCATTGTATACATACCACATTTTCCTAATCCTTTTATTTGGGTTGTTGAAAACCAACCAACCCAACTTGGGTTGTTTTCATATACCCACTATAGTTTATAGTGCTTTGGTGAATATGGGAGTGCAAATACCTCATCGAGATTCTGATTTCAATTCTTTTAAGTATATAATCATAAATGGAATTTTGGATCATGTGGCAGTTTAATTTTTTGAGTAATCGCCCTACAGGTTTTATAGTACTTGCACCATTTCAGGTTTCTGCAATTGATATGTAAGAGTTCCAGCTTCTCCACAGCTGAACCAACACTTGTTACCTCTTTAAAATGATAGCTGCACTACCAAGTGTGAAGTGGTATATCACTGCAGCTTTGATTCATATATCCCTGCTTATTAATGATGTTGAGTATCCCTTTGTATAGCTTTGGCTATTTCTTTTTCTTTTAGTGTGCTGAGGCCTGCTATAACAAAAAACCCTATGCTTGGTGGCTTACACAAACAAAAATCTGTTCTTCATAGTTCTTGAATCTAGATAGTCCAAGATTAAGTCTGACACAAATTTGGTGTCTGATAAGGGATCAATTCTGGGTTTATAGATTATCACCTAACTGTCCTCACAAATGGTAGAAGAGCCAAGGGTGCTCAGTGGGATTTTTTGAAGGGACTAATACTGTGCATGAAGACTCAACCTTCATGACCGTATCACCTTCCAAAAGCTCCATTTTTTCATACCATCACGCTGGGTACTAAGATTTAATACAAACACAGTTACAAATTTGGATATTTGGATAAGCAGTAAGATATAGTGGTTCAGTCCTTAATAACTTCTTTACAAAATATTTGTTTGAGGCTTCTTTTTTAAAAACCAAAGATCTTTCTTTTTTGTTATTGTTTTGTTTTGCTATTGAGTTTTAGGAATCCCTTATGTATTTTGAAAATTAACTCCTTGCCAAATACATAGTTTAGAAATATTTTCTCACCTTCTTGAAGTGTTTTATCATTTTACTATTTCTTTTGCTAAATGCATTTCTTTGGTTTAATGTATGTTAAGTGAAATTATCCAGTTGATGAAATACAAATATTATATTATTCCACTTAATGTAAACAGCATGGTAACTGTTTAAAAGAGTCAAACTCAGAAGCAGTGTACACAGGAGTGGTTATCAGGGGCCAGAGGTATATGTCAGGGATGAATGGAGAGTTAACCATCCAAAGTGTTTCAGTTATCTAACATGAATAAATTTTAAATGTCTACTATGCAGCATAGTGTTTACTGCTTTAAAATAGAATTATGTCCTTCAAAATTTACTTAGACTTGCTTTGTGGTCTAATATAGTCTCTATTCAAGACAACATTTCATTATTGCTTGATAAAAATGTTATTATATGTAGAAAACCTTAAAGATTTCATCTCAACTAATACATGAATATAATACAAGTATAGGATGCAAATAAACACATAGTAGCATTGTATATATTAAAAAACTATTTTTAAAATAAACAGAAAGTAGTATAAATCAAAATAGCTGCTATAATAAAAAAATTAAAAATTTTAAAAGACCAAAATATCTACAAAAAGCAAAATAAAATACTTATGAATGTATTTGACCAAAGAGCTGAGAGATTTATACATTGAAAAGTACAAAAAATTGATGAGAGGAATTAAAAAACACTCAAATAAATGGGAAGATGTCCTATGTTTTGCAAGAAATGGTATTTTAAAATCTCCATACTGTCCAAAGTGAATTCAGTGCAATCCCTATTAAATCCCAACATAATTTTCACAGAAAAAAATTCCTAAAATTTTTATGGAACTATAAAAAACAACCCTGAATAGCCAAAGCAAATGAACAAAACAAACAGCACAAGTGTAGGTATCACAACACTTGACTTCAAACTATACTGCAAAGCAATTATACTTAAAACAGCATGGTAACTGGCATAA
Source organism: Dinomys branickii (assembly GCA_004027595.1). Lineage (NCBI taxonomy): Eukaryota > Metazoa > Chordata > Mammalia > Rodentia > Dinomyidae > Dinomys > Dinomys branickii. The sequence goes on along the minus strand of PVLD010020665.1, from coordinate 21,960 downwards.
AAACAAGCATATTTATCAATGGAACAGAATAGAGAACTCAGAAGTGAACCCATCCAGTTATGGCTAATCGATTTCCAACAAAGCTGCCAAGAACACACAATGGGAAAATGAGAACCGCTTCAATAAAAGGTGTTTGGAAAATAAGATATCCCTATGCAGAAAAATCAAACTAGAACCTTAACTCACACCACCAAAAAAAATCAATGTGTCATTAGATCTACAAGCCATTTGTTCAGACCCAGGGCTTTTGGAAAGTGGTCAGGTCATGGGGACCCTATACTTGTCAGCATATTGATCCACTGAAGAGTTTACCTCTGACTTTGCTGTTTGAAGGTGCAGCCTGGTTGGAAAAGGCAGGTTATTGGGGTGTTGCCTGGAAGAGTGTATTCTTGACCCTGGCCCCTTTCTTTCTCTACTTCCTGGTCACCATTTCATGAATAGCTTTCCTCCACCATGTTATTCTACCGTGCAATTTCTGCCTTGGAGCCAACTGACAATGGTCTGAAACTACTGAAAGAGTGAGCCAATAACGAACTTCTCCTATTTTAAGTTGGAGGTGTTGGACATTTTGTCCCAGGGAGAGGAAAGCTGGATAATACAGAAAATTGATACTAGAAACGGAGTCGCTGTTGTGACTGTACCTGACCTGTTTAGAAGTCTTTCAAATTGCTGTACAGAGGAGTTTAAAAGGTTTGGAGATGTGGGCTAGAGAAGCCCTAGGAGCTTCTGAGCAGTTCTTGATGTGTGATGCTGGTTAGAACTCAGAAGATGAGAAGGCTGATGAAAATGTGAATTGTAAAGGCCAGGTCAGGATATTTCCAGAGGGAAGAAAGACTCCATCAGGATTTGGACTACAGAGACCATGTGTATTACACTCTGGCACAGAATTTGTCTATATTTTTGACATGTCCTGAGACTCTGCAGGAAAGATTAAGGGTGGCAATCTGTTTAATCTAGTGGAGGAAATTTCAAGGCAGTTCAACATTAAGTATGTGGCATGGGTATTGCTGGGTGCTTCTAAACAGAACTATAGGGAGAAGCAGGAGCAAACAGCAGAGCTGAATGATTTGAAAAGTTTGCAGTTTCACTAGAAAGGCAGAATCAACAAAGTTGGGAAAAGAAGATCATAATTGTGAATATATTAGCATTAAAAAAACCCCAAGTTTTTTGTATGTGGATAGTAAGAAAATTCTTAGAGGGCACCTCAGAAATCAATAAGACTCTACTCATTTAAGTCTCAAAGGTACAAAATTGTAAAACTTTAATTTCACAAGGTAACCCCTGGGTTCATTTTTGAGAAGAGACACCTAGAGAATTGGTTTTCTGAGATTCATGCTCATCCATCCAGGTACACAGAGGCCACTGTAGTCATGGTTTAAGGAGGCCTGGCTACTGATCAAGAGGGTGGCATTCTCCATGCTGGTTTTTCAGGCATGCAGAATACAAGAGTTGTGGGGTCAGGGAAGCTTCCATCCATATTTCAGAGGAAGACCTGTGAGACCAGGCAGTGCATCCCTGGAAAGTGAGTGAAATTACGAGAACAAAACCAAAAGTGACGGTGGTGACCTCAGGAATTTGAAGATGCCAAAAATGTGGAATATCTGCTGAGGAAATCTATATACAGTCGGCAAAGCCAACCCAAGGGAGAGGACGTTTGGGCTGCAATCGGTGGGACCTCAAAGGTGGGGCTACAAAGCCCTTTAGAGCTCATATCTCACCACAACCTGTCTGGTGCTGGATTTGGAGCCACAGGGTTTAGTGTTTGCCTCGCTGAGTTTCAGTTTTGCTTTGGTCCAATTTCTTTATACCATATCTCCCTTTTAGAATAGGAATGTTGGCTCTGTGTCAATTGTATGTTAGAAGTATCTTTTCTTCTTTGTAATTTTCACAGGCAGTCACCAAGAAGAGTTTTCCATCAATCTCAGAGGAGAATTTGGACTTGGTTTTTCAGCAGTGCTGGAACTGTTAACATATTGGTGACTCTTAGACACGGACTAAATGAATTTTACATAATGGGGTGGGCATGAGCCTTTGGGGGACCAGAGGAGAATGCTGTGGTTTAGATTTGGCTGTCCCTAAAGTCTTGTGTCCAGAGGTGAGCTTTTGAAGGTGATTGACCATGGAGGTGTGTATCAGTCAGCGTTTACTAGAGAAACAGATTTAACACAAGATATACAAATGTACAACAAATTACCCATTTGGCTTACAATGGTCAGCTACAGGGTTAGATGAGGAAGTGTGCAGAGGGTGTCTGCACACTGGAGATTGAACAGCCCAGGCCTGGGGCCTGGAGCCCACCGCAGTGTCCGTGCAAGTCCATATCAAGGGCTTTTGGGTCTGCGACGAAATGCTGATGAATCTACGATGAAGGCCGGAGAGCCAACACCAGAAGGCTGAAGAGGCCCAGGCGGAAGCCGAAGAGTCCGCACCGGAAGCCGGGAGAGGACCAAGCTGAAGGTGAAGACCGGAGCTCCTCAGAAGAACTCGCAGCCGGTCCCTCCTCAGTTCCTTTTACAGTCTCCCAGCTCTGGGGAGGTGGGGGTGGTCCTCTACACCCACACCCTCTGCGTGCCTTCCTCCTGCACAGGTTCAGAATGAATACAAATAAGCACCCCAGCTCCCTTCTGAGTCACATAGTTAACCTTCTAAACTTCCCAAATTAACATAATAAACAACATCCCAGAAGGGTAAGAGCGTGTCCTTTTTACCCCAAGATTTACAGCTGCTGAGTTACTTAGCCTAACCTCTAGACTCCCCAAGTTGACACAATGTATCAACCATAACCAGGTGTTTGTTATACTCACTTATATTAGTGCATTGACGAGTTCACAGCAAATGTGGAGGAGCAGGGAGACCTGGGGAAAGCTGAGCACTGAGCTCTGTGACAGTGAGCACAGAGCACGGAAAGTGGTTCCCAAAAGGACAAGACAAGGAGAATGAGTCACAGTGGTGCTATGAAGCAGGATTACCACAGTCCAGTCAGAGAAGGAAATCTCAGCTCAGCAGCAGGACTGAAAAGAGACAGGAAATAAGGAGAAAATAATGTGAAAACATTGAGGTGAAGTTCTTGATTCCCACAGTATATTGTAGGAAAGTTCTGGATAAGGGGCTTCAGTGAGCACATGACTGATGCTAGCAACTTCTCACTGGGTGGACCCAGCATCTACTATGGAAGAATGAGAAAATTAGAGACGGATATCAAAAGAGTATAAAACAGATAATTCTATGAAATGTCAGGAAATAGCTTAGATGGAACTGTTTGTGGAGATGGAAGAAGTGAAAGAAAGTATAAATAAAAGATCCTAAGACAGACCAAACAGCCAGCGTGCTGCTCCTGTGTGACTGGTCCTTGAACTATGAAATCAGGACAACTGAGTATCATTTGAGATATGAATCTGTGGTTAACCCCTGGGTAACTAGTCAGTTCATCTTCACACTTTCTAGGGAAGAAAACTATAATTATATATTTCCACATAGGAGAAGCTGTTGTAAGAGCCATGCAAAGAAGCAATATTAAGCAATAACTTAATGAAAAAAGTTTTGTGAAATGGGAATGTCCCTCCTTCACACATTTCTGTATCCAAATCTTCATAGTCAGAAAAATGTTATTGATGTCTGTCTCTCATGCTTTCTGTTGCCATATTAACCACACTTACCAGTCAGTAAATTTTAACGGGGATCATCACATATACATGCACACACACGTGCAAGCTAATTGTGGATGTTAGACTCACAAGTTTATTGAATGTTTTGTATGTGCAAAGGATCCTTTTAATGCTGGGAATGCAACATACACATGATTTTAGATCTTACTTTTAAAGAACCTTGAGTCCATAGGAAAGACAGACATAAAAAAAATACTAATATAAAATAATGTTACAAGATCCATAATGAAGATGTATATTAAAAACAATAAAAATACAAATTGGTTTCATTAATTTTTTCAAGACAAAACAAAATGATTAAAATCAAATACTTGCAATAAGTAAGGAGCATTTGTATAAATAAGCATTCCAGAAAAACTGAGATTTAGAACATGGAGGAAGGGGGAAGAATAAAGAAAATCCTGTATTTGAGGCAGAGGATGAGGAGGCAGTGGGCAGAGGGGAGTTCTGTTTGACTGGAATTGAATTTCCTCCTTAAGTCATGTTCAGAGATCAGAGTAGATAAGCGAAGTTAATTGCACTCGGAAAGGCTTACAGATTTGGCCAAGAACTTACATCTTGTAGAACAACGGGAATGCTGGCAGAAAGAAATGTTAACTAGCAAAACTTTTAATAACCCATGGGTAATTATGAAGGGCTGGACGCACAGAGAGTGTGGCAGTAGAAGCCTATGACAGCAATATTATAGTTCTTTTGATCACTGAGTATGCTTTAGAAGCTGGTATTTGACATAGAACAGCTTATATTACTTTTAGGAGGGATATATTTTCTTTCCTTCTGGAAGACATTAAACCTTGAGCCCAGGTACTAGTTCTTTCATTTTCAGTGAGACACTGGCAGAAAAAAAGGGAAAAGAGATCAAGTGGAAATCCCCGTTCCTTCTCAAAAAACTTTTTTTCTCCTATAACCAATGAGAATAAAGAGTGAGGCAGCATCACTTATCTCTTGCAGATACCTCCGGCCAGAAGGTCCTTTGTAAAATGTCTGAGATAGGTGTAGATAGAAGATGTTCTCTCTTAGGAGAGTTAAATCTTGGCAGAGTAAAATCTCTGAGATAAGCAGGGAAATACAGAAAAACTAAGCTACATGTGGACTTAAAGAAAAGAAAGAAAGAAATTTCCTTTAGTGGAATAACTACAACGTAGTAAAGTGACTCATGAGAAAATAGTATTCACACAATAAAACAAAGTGTGAGGGAAGGACCAGAGGAGCAAAGCAAAAGAGCAACAGGCATAATTATAATGTCCGGCTCTTCGCATCTGTGTGGGGAGACACACGTACTAATGAAAGCGCAAATAAAGGCCTGCAGAGCTGGTCACTGCCTGCTTTTGCTATCACAGCACAGACGGCGAAAGTAAAGAGATCCCTTATCCTGACTGGCTGCCATCAGCTTATGCACAGACAAATAAATCAAATAATGAACTTTGCAGCAGGTACTGAGTTATGTACTTCCAGATACTTTATCGCGTTTAATTCTCATATTAACCCTGTACTGCGTGTAGGCTTCACAGTGTATTCTAGTCAACTGCTGCATCCCCAGCCTATTGAAAAACATCAATCATTATTGAAAACTCAATATTAAAAACGCAGTATTAGAGGCATGGGATATAGCTCAGTGGCACGGCACCTGTCTGGCAAGCACAAGGTCCTGAATTTGATTCCCAGTACCAAAAACTACCCCCCAAAGAACCCACAACATTGACTATGAGGATCTATCCAAAAATGAAGTGTTTTGCACATTACATAATTAAATAGAGCATACAGATAGAAAAACAAAAAAATTAAATGTACAGTTTGGTTATTATAATGCTAACATCTGTGGAATCACCACTCAGATCAAGAAACAGCACACTGGACCAGGAACACAGACGCCTTAACGTACCTCTTCCTGTCTTTTCTGCTCTCCTTTCTCACCACAATAATCCATCACCCAGAGTTCTTGCTTCTCACCACATCTTTACAGTCTAATCTTTACCGCTAACCATACTTAGCAGCATTCCATTCACTGAATCATGTGGCGTGTTCTCTCTTGTCTTCTAATTATTTTCAATTAAGCAGCCAGAAAAGGGCGAGTTATCTATAAATGCTGCTGGCTCGGTTAGATATCCTTCCTGGGTAGAAACTAAGGTTGACATTCATCTCACATCATCTATAAAGTCAATCTGAGTAGAGTATATGTCTGCACATAAAAAACAGTTTGATAAAGCTTCTGGAAGATAATATTTGAGAATATCTTCATGATCTTGAAATAGAAAAAGATTTTAAAAGCAGAATCCAGCCTGGCATAGTGGTATACATCTATACTCCAGCTACTCAGTGGGGCTGAGTAGTAGCTCAGCTTCCCTAGCTGTGGTAGGAGGATCTTCAGCTCAAGGCTGTGGACAACATAGCAAGACCTCCAATCAAAGTAAAAAGTAAAAAATCAAAACGGATGTAGCTCCGTGATAGAGCATTTGTCTAGTATGTGTGAGGCCTTGAGTCCAACACACACACACACACACAGGATCCAAAATTCACTAATCATAAAGAAAACATTAAACAGCAGTCATAGTCTAGTATACTTAAATAGGACAATTATAAAGTATCGAGCACTCTAGCGGTGCCACAGGACGTACTGAGAAGGCTCCCGATGGAGACCACGGATAAGCTCTCACGCTGCTATGGGAGCCTCTCCCTGGCTGAACTCCCGTATCTGTTGTTAGGGAAAAGAGAAATGAAAAGGACAGAAGGGTGCACCCTCAGGTGCTTTGGAAAGTACAAAAAGGGGAGGGGAGGAAGATTTTGGAAATGTCAGACCCACATTGATGATGCTGTTTGTGTCATACTGACGGTGAAAGAGGGGAGCAGAGGAGCGCAGAGCTCTGTGATGAATGACGAAAGGACTCGATATTCCTGGTACGTAGTCCCACTTTCTGCCGTAACTTTTGGTCACCGGCCCGTTCTTTCTTGCATATTATGACAGGTTTTACCCCCTTTTCCACCTTAGAATAGATTGGTGGATGGCTTCACAACGTGACAAAAGTCCATCACCTTTTTTAGGAGACACATGCCAAGAGGTGCAGGAGGGAGAGTGGCCTGAGAGAGCTGACCTTCAGATGTCACTTTTAGTCAGAAAAGAGCACTTTATCCTAGTGTCAGTCTTAATTCCCTTTCTAAACAATAATATCAATTAAACAGCAAGTGTTAACCGCTTACTACTAAGTGCCAGGCAGTATGGTGAGAGTGATGCGGGCCAGAGAAGCATGGGAGATAACCCACAAAAGCAAATAGCAAATACTTATTGAGCACCAGCTATTTCCAAACGTGTGGTAGGGGCTGCGAGTACAGGATAAAGGCTTCACGGAGGTCAGTCTTTATGGAGAAGGACGGAAACACATACAGTGTGCACGCTGCAGTCAGAGCCAGCACCTCCTTTGTGCGCTGTTCTCTCATTCTCTCCTCAGGTCCAAGAACACTGCATGGTTCAAAAAAGTTAATTATAAATAGGTGTTGAATTAATAAACAACAAGGAGTATAAATATAGACATTGATGAATTACAATGAAAATACAAATGGTATAATTTTAAATTAATAAAGTTAATAAAGATAGGGCATGTTCATATAGAGTGGAGCTTCGCAGAGAAAACTTGAAAACGTAGTGACAAAAGTGAGCCTTGGAAGATGAACTGCAGAGGAAAAGAAACAATTGGGAGGTTTGTTAGAAAGGACGTTTATTGGCAGCACTGGACAGGGATTGGGGAAGGTGGATTAGTTTAAGAAAAAGCCTAGTGACTAGTGTGAACACCCAGACTGCAGAGTGGTACCGGATGTGAGATGTGCAGAGAGGTCTTGTTGCATGAAAGACCTTCCAATCTGAACAAAGCAGCTACTTCTTTAGGAAAACGATGAGTTGAAATGTGCAAACATAAAACATACGTGCTGATTTGATTTAGCCCGGGTGTCCCCTAAGTGTCCAGTGTGATTGGTGGCTTGTCCCCAGGGTAGCAATGTGGAAAGGTACCATGAAGCCTTTCAAAGGTGAGGCCTAGCGGGAGGTGTTTAGGTCACTGGGAATGAGGAAGTTCTCTTCCTTGGTAGTTTTTGTATGACCCTGGAGTTCTGAGAGGATCTTATAAAAGGAGCAAGGCTACCCCTACCTCCCTCTTCTTCCTGGGTCAAGAAGTGACCACTTGCCCCAACACACGTTTCTTTGCTGCCACTGACCACCTGCCATCTACCATGAGTCCTTAACCAGAACTGACCAAATGTCGGCACCATAAACTTGAGTCTCCACAGATGTGAATTCAAGGATCCCTTTTCTCTCCAAAAACCTGCATCAAGTATTTCTTTATAGTGATGAGAAGCTGACTAGGACAGGGTTCATTGGATATAGGAGGAGCAGCAAGACTAGTTAGATGGTGAGAACAGGGAGTTGCTATTACCGAGCATGTGGTAACCTTTGCTGGATGAGGACGGGAAGGAAATATGGACTTTTCACAACTATCTTTCTAAGGATAATTCTCCCTTCCAAGTACTAACCAGGCCCGACCCAGCTTAGCTTCTGAGATCGGATGAAATCAGGCACATTCGTGTTGGTATGGCCGTAGACTGTACAGATCATTCTCTTCCTTAGAACTACCTTCTTTCCTGAGGTACTGGTGTTCAGAGACTTAAGTCTCCAGTTACTTCTCTATCCTGGGCTCCGTGCTTCAGGACGAGGCCGGTCAATTTTCTGGGCAAAACCACTTTATTGAAAATGTCCACTGCTTGTCAGTTTCCTTCCTCTACAGCAAATGGGTGAGGCCACTCCCTTGTCTCCGGGACAAAATGCAGTACTATGCACTAGGCCTAGCATTAGTCTGTCTTCAAGACCCTGTGAGATGCTGGGACAGAGGGTTACGAGCTATGTGATAAAAGGAAGATCTAATACCTGGAGCTTGTGGAAAGAAATACAAGTGTTGCCAAAAACTCCCCCTTTTCATTTTTAAGCGTGATTTGCATCGGTGGAGAGCGCTAGGATCTGCTTTCTTGGTCCTTTTCAGGCAGTTTGAGAACCCCTATCCAGGATTCAATGGAAAAGAGGCTCTTAGGGTGCTAGTACCGCACTGATGGGGGAAAATTTAAATCTGTGGTGAGGAGACGAGTGAGGGAAAAGAGGTTTATTGGGGATCATTTCCCCCACCTACTGGTGACCAGAAGAAAATGCAGAGGCGGTGCTGGAAAATAAAATCAGTAGTTGTAGGCTCCACTGGACATTTTCTAATTATCTCATTCAATCATTGTCACAGCTCTGCAAGGGATGTTTTATACCACTTGGGGAAGTAAGAATAACGTGAAAATTATGTCCTGATGGGGAATATAAATTTATTTTAAAATCTATTCGTGCTGCAGTTGCACAAAGCTTTCTTAAAGTGACGCCATTGCAAGTACGAACGGGATTTGCATATCTCATTTTCTAGGAGTTCAGGACCAACATAAACTCGCTGTAATTCAGTGCAACAAGCACTACAATGGAAGTGTTTATAATTAAAACAAGAGCACAAACTGTGAGGCTATGAGTTTTCAAAAATTAGAAAAATATTTAATGTTTTACAAACCTATAAGAACATTAAAAATTAAAAGGCGGGAAAGAAGAGATGCTGAAATTATACCGCAGGGGTAACAAAAGATTTAACATGCAGGAGAGAGGAGTCCTGTCCGATAAAGCAAAAAGTCTTCCCTGAGGAACGGAAATACACAGAGTACAGCCCCCCAAAGAGGATGGAAAATCGTGTTAGCAATCCCAGGGTGGCTGTAAGGCTAGGAAGTAGGAGAACTGCGGGTTGGATTTTCTGAGAACTAACAGTCTCATAATTGCATTAGAAAATATCATTTCAGGAAGTAAAGATGGTCCTTTTAGAAGAAATGGCTCTTCCTTTTTCACAGGCAGCACCCACAGCCTAAACCCTGAAACCCGGCATGTGCCTCATCAGTCTCAGTTCAAACTAGTTCCTCCTCGGGAAAGCATTCCAGCCTTTTGTATTGATGCGTGTTAAGCAAGAAAAGTATTCCTGGAAATCCCCATCCCATTGGCGTTTTTTCCCTTCAACCAATAGGAATCGAGACTACAGTGCGTCACTTGTATCTAGCAGATTTGTCTGCCAGGAAGGTCTGATCTAGTTCAGGGCTTAAGAATTGTGCAAGGATCCAGGCAACTGACAGGCAGTGAGAGGAATAGCTGACAGCCCTAGTTTTGCGGAATGAAATAAAATATGCCAGATGGAGCCAAGGAAGCACATTTTGTAGTTGTGAAGCAGAGTGGAGAGTGAGGATCTAAGTATTTAGTGTCAGCTGGGGGAGGGGGAGGTATCTGATATTTTTTGTACGTCTGTGGGAAACCCCTGGTCAGTCTTAAAGGAGAAGGAAGTGATCAGGATGCCGGGTTGCCCTGCTAGTGATGCATTGTGTAGGCACGATGGAAACTGCGAAAAAGGCCAGCAGCCCACCTGCTGATTTTCACAGGACACATTGAGAGAAAGTCATATTACCGTGCCCTGATTAGTTTGCTTTATCAAAGCAGAACCTCAAGGTACACCATGCCGATTAATTTAGACTTGTATTTTTGTCAATTGCTGGGTCTTCCGCACCTATGTGTAGTAGTTACTAGCACTTCATAAGTATTTGTCAAATTAATAAGTGGGTAGCATGGTAAGAACTAATAATTTTAAGAAAGGTGAGGTGGTAACTTTTATAAAGCAGGTCTAGTTCTACCTCGACCCAAAGTCCAGTAATTAAAACTATTTAGTTTATATGAAATTAGAAATACTAGTTTATCTGAAATCATCAGGATATCTGAATAAAAGTCTAGGGAACCTTCACCCTGTGTATTCTGTACATCACAGTGCAACACTTCCTCTTCCAGGGCCCCTTAATAAGAAACAGCATTCTACCTGATAGAGTTACTGTGAAACTCAGATAGTGAAATATACTTCTATGATAGGATGTAAAGAACACTGCGTTCACGGTCATGGGGTCATAATTTTGGCATCCAGTGCTCCCTTTGATCAATTAATTTACTCTTTTAATCTTCTACTTCCCCATCATAAAAGTGGAGGGGTTGGATTACATGATTTCCCAGGTCGATACGCAGCTGTTTCCTGAGATGTGGTAAATACGGATGAACATTTACCTTTTTACTCTACTACTCATGGTCATTTAAGTGACTGAAAATAACTACAGAAGGGAAAGTTCTGAAAACAGATCACAACAAAAAATTTAAATTAAAACTTTTAATTACCCCAGACAGACATAATTTCTCAGTAGTATGGCTAAACAATGTTAACTAATAAAAAATATAGCTAGTTCCTTGTGGATTCGTTCCAAGTACAGAAGCCTCAGCTTGCAAACATTCAAGTTGAGGACTTTCACAGGTACACTATATAAGATTCACAGGTGTACTGTATGAGACTGGCTTTGTCAGATTATGAATGACTATGACTTACAGAATGGAACTCTTTCCTAAGTGGGAACTTACTGTACCCTGAACTGAGAATGTAGCTCAGGAGTAGGTGCTTACCAGGCATATGCGAGATCCTGGATTCAATCCCCCCACATCATATACACTCAAAACCCCTAAGTATCTCTTAGAAGCAACACAAGACCATTATTTGTTGAAATTATTCTTGGGGTATTTGTGTGTCACTATAATTCAGGAGTTACTCAGTGCACCATTGGTACTTTTTGCCTCAACATAAAATTGTAGAGTGGAATCTTTGGTATCCATAAGGGATCCTAAAACCACTTCTACTCTTGGGTAAAAGATATAATTTCTATGAATCAGACAAGAAAATCTGTAGCTTAGTTTTCGTTACTCTGTGTTCACCAACTTTCCAATCTATCTCCTAATTAATGATCATGTAGGTAGAATTATAAATCACTCTTTCATATAGATATTAATTTCATAATAGATATTCTATCATTTCATATAGATTTTCCACTGAAAGCCTAGCCTTTTTGTGCTCCTAATGCAGGTGGACAACTTTATTACATCCCAGGTCATAAGCAGGGGTGGAGAAGTGAGTCAACCTCATGCACACGGGAATGTTCCTAAGCAAGATTATTTATTGGGTATTCCAAAGATCTGCCTAGAATATAAGAAAACCTGACAAGGGAGGAGAGACAGGACCAAGCGATTTGTCACATTCAACATTTGAAGAAAAATTTAAGTAGTCAAGTAAGAGAGTTTTACTTTATAACTTAAATTGCAGCCCAGAGTAAAACCCTCATACATGCGCAGTGTAAGCGGGATTAGTCAATACTTCTTGCACAGTACTCTGACAGCAGCGTTGCCCCACTGTTGTGGAGCACAGCTTCCACTCCAGGAGACTCCAGATACGACATGAGTATGAGAGCTTGCAAAGTCCCAGGGCAGATAAAGTACAATGAGTCACATTTTCTCTGTTTTAAAAAAAAGAAATCCACATGCTACTTTTCTCATTATATTAGTAGTAATGCATGTTCAGTGAATAAGACTGGAAACCCTATAACACTAGTAAAGAAAAAATTACTCCATCGTTACTTCATTTTGAGATGCTAACTATGCTCATTTTAGTGTAGATTTTGGTCTTTTAAAAATATATTATTTATTTAGTGTATACACACACACACATATATATATATATGATTTCTATTTTAAATATATTATTTTATTTAGTGTATACACACACATATATATATGATTTCTATTTTTATATAAGTAAATTTATAGGACCTTAAATATTGTATAGTCTTAACAATACATTCTAGAGTGCATACTTGATTTATTAATGCAAAAAATCAGTAAAGCTTAAACTACATTGTAATTTCCCGCATGCCTGCAGGTGCAATAAAACTATTTGATGGTTTTTTTCACATTCGTATCTGCTTCTGGAGATGTAGCATTATTAGTCACTTCTTGGTAAGTCCATGTAAATACTCCTGCAGGAGAAGTGAATATGAAAAAGTGGAAGAAGAAAAATAATGTCTATACTGTAATCAAGATGTTAGACAAACAAAATGCATTATGAAAAAAAAGCAATATATTTGTTATGGTTTGGGTTGCGAATGTTCCCCAAGAGTTCATGTACTGAAAGCTTGGTTCCCCAGCTGATGGTGCTATTGTGAGGGGGTGAAAACGCTGGCAGTGTGGCCCTGCTTGGAGGAAGTGGGTCCCTAGGGATGTGCCTTTGAAGGACACATTTTGAATACGCTTTCTTGTTCCCTCTCTGCTTCCTGGCCACCATCTTGCCTCTGTCTGTACACACACCTAAAGCCAAGGAACTGGCTGACTATGGACTAAAGCCTCTAAAACTGAGGCAAAATAATCTTTCTTCCTTTAAGTTGTTTTTCTCTGGCATCTTGTCCCAGCAACACAAAATTGACCCACACAATATTAATTTTTTGGTGGTAACTTCAAATACAGACAAACCGCTTTGGGTGTTAGTTTAATGTCACTCACTCCACTGCTATAAAAAAGGTAAAAGAAGTTCCAACACGGCTGAATAGAGGAGACGTCATATCTGAGAGACTCAGAGATCAACTAAAAAACACAGATAACTGGGAGCAGGTTGGGGGGACACAAATGTGGGACAGAAGATCAGTTTGAAAGAAGATACTTGGAGATCAAATAAAGCATTCACATAGGAGTTAAAAAGAGGGATGTAGTCTTCCAGGGCTGGTCTACAGGGTGCCCACCCTCACCTGCTCCAGGAGCAACCATTTTAAGAACTTCCCAGATAGCTGGGCAGACCGAAGGAGTATGGCAGAGTCTAGCCACACAGGACTAGACTCTAAAGACATACTAGACCAGACATAAAGACATACCAGCCGCTTCATTCCACTGACCCCCTTCCAAATGCTGAGGAATCTGCAGCCCAGTAGGATTTTTGCTGCCACACATCAGGGTATGAAAACCAGGGATGGGGGAAGTTTCCTCCTGACCCACCTGACAGCAGGCTGTGACAAGACAAACACATAAATGACGCTTGTGTCTGGAGTCACCAATGTTGGATGCATGCACGCCCGGTCACCACCCAGTGCCTCAAGTTTGTGCCACACCAAGCAGGACATTCACATGGCACACAGAGCTAACGCTGGTCCCTTGGAGTCTCTACCTGATACCCTGGGCTCACTTGAGCCTCCACCCAGCACTCTCAGCCGCAGTTCCAGGAAAAGACTTTACCCAGTGCACTAGGCCAGCCCTCTGCCTGGTTAGCAGCCAGGGTTAAAGGTCCTCCTGATCTCCTGATTTGCTGGACACCCATGAGACAACACCAGTGACCTGCCCATACACTGGGCATGCCAGAGTCTCTCCACATCAGTCCTGGGCAGAGCTAGGTCTCCACTGAGTGACACAGAGTGACACGAGCCTCCAGCTGCTGTTTTGAGCTGATCCTGCAGACACTGAAATATTCATCAGGTAAACAGCGTTAATCCTTAACCAGCAGGAATCCATGCCAGGAGCACAGGAATCCAATGCTCCACATCTTCCCCGGGCCTGTGTCCCAGACTGGACACTTGCCACAAACAGGGGACCCCTTGAACACAGAGATCCCCACACAAGCTATAAACAGAGGCAAAGAGGAATGTGGCTTCTAGGGTTGAAGACTGTAGGCCCTGGAAAAAAAAAAGAAACTTCTGGAAACACATAAGAAATTTTTTTCTCTCCCTTTTTCCGACCCAACTTTTTTCATTTCTCCTCTATGGTTTTTTTAAAATTTTTTTTCACTTTAGTGGAGTTTAGAGTTTTATCGCTCATTGTCCTTCCCACTTCTATTTAACGTTACTTTCTTCTGTTTGTTTAACATCTTTGCTGGGCATGGTGAAACACCTGGAATCCCAGCACTCAAGAAGCTGAGGCAGGAGGATCGTTGTGAGTTGGAGACAAACCTGGGCTACAAAATGAGCTCAAGGCCAGCCTGAACTGCATAGCGGGACCCTGTCTCAAAAAGACAAAAACCAAAACAATAAAGACTGTTAAGATTATAAAATCTAGACTTTAAATTCCTTATATTTCTATCTGTACTTGCTTTCATATTTGTAGTGATAACAAGGAACTCAATGTCACTCAAGAAACTAGAGCTAAATAATGAGAAACAAGCACAGTAAGCCAACACACATGGGAAAATGTTCTAAACTTTATTAGAAACCAAGTAAAACAGTTCAAGCACCTAGAAAGTCTTGTTAAATATATAACAAATGGGGAAAATGAAAAAGTCTAGCGATACCAAGTATTACCAAGAAAGTTTATTAATAGGAGCAGCTATGCACTGCTACTGCATGTGTAAATTCATCCAGATAATGCAGCAACTCTAGTCTTAGAATTGTGTGGCAGGAAATGTGCACAAGGACATTGAAAGGTACAGGTAACAACAGCAAATAAATAAGTAGAAATAACCAGAATTCTGTTGTGTGAAAGGTTCACAGAAACCTTCTCAGAGTCCTTTCACCAAAGATCCGCAGATCTTAACCGTTCTGGGAAGAACCTTGTGACAGAATTCAGATCAAAATACTCAAAGTAGCTAAAACATCAGTTTTCTTGCAGAATCACATCACAAAGCCCAGCAGGTTCCCCCTGACCAGCCACAAAAGCCAGTCAGAGGCGTCACTTCCCCAAAGGACACAAAGAAGACTCCCATGTTAAGAAGCTCTTGATAACTAGGCTACACAACAGATAAATTCATTTGCTCCCAGGCTAAGCTTTCGGATCCCAGACTCTCCAGTCAGTAAGAAAATGTACGACTTTACAAGAAAACACTAGAAAGACATCTCCTTTCAGAGTCCATGTGTCAGGAAGGGTTCCTAGTCTTAATTAGCTTAGATGTAAGAAATCTGGAAGAAAGAGAGTGCGGAACTGACAGGTTTACTTGTTGATACCTCGGGAAGAGTGGAAAAGATAGGACAACAGGAGAGAAAATACAGCAGAGCGAAACACGAGCATCTCACGGCGCCGCTTTCGTTGTGAACTGCGGGATTCGAGTTTTTATTTTAAAGAGGAAAATAAATAACAATAACAGCAAAACAGAGTTTCAAAACAGGTTAATAGGAGAGTAGAAAGAATTAATGGATTATGTATTGTGATCTTTGTAGCAGTCATTCAGAGTACAAGATATAGGCATGAAATCTTATCCGAATAATATTAGCGCAAACCTTTCTTTTCAATGAACTAAGAGAAACTACCTGTACAACTATCTTAACTATCTTGTACATAAGGATATTTTTTTCTTTTTCCCTTCCTTCCTTTCCCCTCTCCCCATCACAGTTTGCCTTTTCTTTTGAACAGTTTCTTTCCCGTTCATAATATCTATTGTGCATTTTGGGTGTCATTTACTCAATCCGTTTCTCATACTAGGAAGAGAGTATAATGCTTACTCATGTGGGTCTGATTTATTTCATTTATGAGTATGGTCTCGAGTTGCATCCATTTACCTATAATAGTCTCAAGTTTATCCATCTTAATGGCTGAGTAGTATTCCATTATATAAAAAAGCCACAGCTTTTTTATCCTCTCCTCAGTCAGTGGACATTTGAGTAGTTTCCAAAATTTAGCTCTTACAAACTGTACTGCCATAAACATGAGTGCACGTATATCACTGTGGTATGATGATTTTAATTCTTCTGGGCAGGTACCCTGAAGGGGAATAGCTGGGTCAAATGGGACTTCTAATCCTAGTTTTCTGAGGAATCTCCACACTGATTTCCACAGTGAATGCACCAGTCTATATTCCCAACAGAGGAGATTGGTTCCTTTATCCCCACAGCCTCTCCAGCATTTATATTGGTTGATTTCTTGATGATGGCCATTCTTTCTGGGGTAAGATGTAATCTCAGTGTTGTTTTCATTTGCATTTTTTGAATGGCCAATGATGCTGAACACTTTTTCATGTATTTATTTGTTATCTACGTTTCTTCATCTGAGAAATGTGTATTCATCTCCGATGCCAATTTTTGGATTGGGTCTTTTAATTTGGGGAGTCTGATTTTTTTCAATTCTTTGTATGTTCTAAATATAAGTCCTTCATCTGAGAGACAACTGTCTATAATTTTTCCCACTTTGTATGCTGCTTTTACACTCTGTTGGTGATTTCTTTTGTTGTGTAAAAGTATTTTAATAAGGTGAGATCCTATTTGTTGATTCTTTGTAGCATTTTTCTTGCAGTCTGGGTTTTGTTCATGAAGTCTCTGCCTACACGTAGGTCTTCAAGATTTCTATTTTCTCTTCCAGTAAATCTAGTGTTTCTATTTTAATATTTAGATCTTTGATCCATTTTTACTTAAGTGCATGGTGATAGGAATGAGTGTAGCTTTACTCTTCAGCATGTGGAGAGCCAGTTTTTCCAGCACCATTTATTAAGGAGACTGTCTTTCTTCCAGTGAACATACTTGGCTCCTTTGTCAAAGATAAGGTGACTGAGTGTGTTTGTGGTTGTGTCTGCACCTTGTATTCTATTCCACTGACCCTCAGGCCTGTTTTTTTGCCAATACTATGCTGATGATATCACAGAAGATTTGTAGTATAACTTCAGGTCTGGGGTTGTGATGTTCCCTGACTTACCCTTGTTGCCTAGAACTGCTTTTGCTGTTCTAGGTCTCTCTGGTTCCAAATGAATCTTGGGAGCATTTTCTCTAGATTGGTGAGGCATACTAATGTATTTTGTTTGGGATTGCATTAAATCTGTATAGCACTTTTGGAAACTTCTTGATTTTATGTATGCCTTTTCAACATTAAGAAAGAGAATGCATACAAGTGGACAGTGAGATGCATTATAAGTTCACAGAGCAGTTCATGACACTGCTCTAATATTTACACATCCATTACACGCTGCTATGTAGTCGACAGCAGTATGAACCGACCTGGCTCAAAATATCAGTCGTTTTTATATTGTATGACACAAAGCAAATAAGGACTGACTCATCAGGCTCATCACTGGGTGGGGTGAGGGAGAGGAGGCACCAGCTGATGCAGACCAGCCCTGAAGGATGTATCCTGGCAGAAAATAGGCCCGTGCACTTGCTCTTGCCAGACAGACACACAGGGCTCAAGGTCCTGACCGCCAGCAGGGGGCTCCTTCACAGGCTGGACCGGGAGGATGGGGGCCTGGGGAACTTGTTTCCCACCCCTGCTCCAGTGTGAGCTGTGCCCATCTGCCCCCTGGTTAGTAGTTTGTACAGTCTTGCTGTTAAGGTCCAGCTCCTCTCGGATATGGAGACGGTGGCCCTAACTCCGTGTGGCTGGCCCAGAGCTGTGCACCATTGTCAAATCACACTGCTTATTCTTCTTATTGCTATGTGCTTCCCATCTGCTCTCTTTTCTTTTGGGGAAACTTCTACAATATGGCTACTGTATATTGGATTTATAGGTACAGAAAGTGTTTTATAGAGTGGGGTCTTGTTGCAAGTTGCCTTCATAGCACTAATAGTTTTAAGCTATACCCTTGTGATACCTTACTTAGGAACACTTTTGTTCTCACGTTCTTCACATCTCCTGTGAAAATTGTTGGAAGGTTGGCCAGATGTCATACTGTGATCTAAAATTTACACTGAGAACCTCAGGAAAGAAAGAGTAACACACTCAGTGCCTGTAGGAACAGATTTGCTGCTGGAGCACAGGAAGTGGTGGTTCAAGCAGGGCTGTGGTTGAAGAGGAAGGATCGTCATACAAGCTTACCTATAAACCACATGCACATACAACCATGAAGCGGAAAAGCAGCATCACTTGTCTCTGGCAGAATGCACCATCAGAAGGCATTCCCAAACGTGCAGAGAAAGAAATTCCATTAACATTAGAAACAACATCTCGGGAGGCTGAGGCAGGAGGATCAGTTCGAGTTCAAGGCCAACCTGGGGTACAAAGTGAGCACAAGGCCAGCCTGAACTGTACGGTGAGACCCTGTCTCAAAAAGACCAAAAAAAAAAAAAAAAGAACAGAAAATATAGCATAATTTTCATAAGAAATATATATGCATATATAACCAAGAGAAACTAAAAATTATTTTTACTGAAAAAATTATAACAACAGAGATTTTGAATTTGAATGGAGATATAATCTATACATTGAGACCAATTTTTGGTCAAAATTCTCATGAAATTTTTAAAATTAATAAATATTGTAAAAGTCTAGGATAAATATATTACATTGTAGCAATCCTTTTCCCATGTTGTTAATTTCCAAAAGGGTTTTGTTGTTCCATTTAGGGGAGAGATTAATAGAAATTTTTATACAGAAGCTACTTTCTCCAATCTCTGAGGAAAGGCTAATTAAAATTGTTTCACTTTTTTGTTTTGTGTATGCATTTTAAACTACCACTAGCCCCTGAGTTGTTTTTTTCTGTTTTGTTTTGTTTTGCAGTCCTAGGGATTGAACTCCAGACCTTGTGCTTGCCAGACAGGCACTCATTCCACTGTGCTATATCCCAAGCCCAATGTGTTTGCTTTAAGTTGGTGTTTCTTTTTGGTTCTTTGTTCTTCTTTCTCTCTCAATATATTTTATTTTCCTTGATATTATTTCACATTGAAGAGTGATAAAAAATAGCCATGGGTTCAAAGACATCATATGAGGTTTGATGGAAACTTAGGGCTAATATTTTACTGTCTCCTTTACTGAGGAGGATGTAACGTAGGATTATTTTCTCTGGATCCATTCAATTTCTCCTGAGACAAAACTTCAGTTATTTTGCTTTAGTTATTTAGCTTCAGTTGTTTTTTGATTTACACCAGGCAGCCTAGGTGGTGCAGGTTAGGATAGGAGATTGGATTTAATTGTTCTACACACAGCTTTTCAAATTATGTCTTTACATGTGTTCAGGTAAAAAAATTCAATAAATACCATTTCAAATGTATAGTGATTTTTAAAACCACTCAAGATAAGAATTTGTATTCAATAATACAGAAAATTGTCTACCAGTGATTAAGCATGGGAAAAGATATTAGAACAGCAAAATTCTGATTCTGTATACTTTTATATCTATGCCGGTGTCTATATTTGCGTTTATAAAATCAAGAATGACTTTTCTGACACTCACGAGACTAGAGTCACCTGATAGGAGAACTACCAAAGTTTTCTGCTCTCAAAAGTCTTTATGTGTCAAGTGTCTTCAGAAATCTCAGTTGAGGAAAACAGTGTATCAGAAATGTTCACACACAAATTGGCACTGGGCGGCCACCTGCCCAGACTGTCTGTGTCTGTTCTCTGCCCTCCTTCCTCTCCTTCAGGCGTTCATGAGGCCCCTGGGACCAGAGACACAAAGTTTCTGTTCTTCAGTAAATACTCACATCCACTTTTTTAGTTCTTTTACATATTTTTAGTCATGTCTACTTCTCATTTCCCATTAAAGTGTTATATTTTATTCATTTGCCTAAAGGGCCTAGTGTAATGCTGTCAGGGCCTCACAGACAAACATGACAAAAGGCATGAACAGTCCTCCCCCGGAAGAGTCTTACACTTTGAATACATGAGCCTTGTGGTACCCAGGGGGGCAGAGGTGCAACTGTCCTTTGAGGTTTCTACACTGTCTTCCAGGAAGAAGGAAATTTTCAGAAAATAAGTACCAGACAGTGGAGAAATTTTTATGCCCATATCTTATATTTTGAGATACTGTTTTAAAGTTAACAACATGGAATATATAAAATATTATTATTCTCCCATTACTTTGTTATGAAATTTTGTTCTACCTTTTTTCCATAAAATAAAAAAAAATTTAATGAGACTTTAAAAAAGTACAGTAACTTTCGTGTTGGAACTTCCAGGGTTCAGAGGTAGGTCTAACTGGCTGTGGTCGGCTGTGCTCAGCTCAGAAACGTTTCTTGGGCTTTTGATGAAGCTGGCAGTTTCATTAGCCTAGCAATGTTTGGGCCTGTAGGATTTCTAGGTAAATTTAACAGAATAACATTTGAGATCCTGCAGTTGATCATGATTACTCCAAAGTGTAACCTGTCTTTCACAGCCTGAGGCTGAGGTACACTGAACCTGACCTGCCCAGGAGCCGCCTTCTGTGCATCCCTGAAGGCCTGGATCAGTGTCGGGCGTGAGAAACAAGGAGGAAGAGCCCTGTCCTGCCCATAAGGAGCCCACAGGAAAGGAAAGCTCGGTCAGTTGGAGGTGTACGTGGCCAGAGCACGTCTTTAGAGGAAGTGGGAGCTTTAACCAGTGGTCTGGTGTCTCCGAGAGGAAGTAGGACATACATCCCCTTCTGGATCACAGTGCAGCACAGTTTTCTCCTAGCACTTCACACTGACGTCAGGCTCCCTGAGTTTGGATTCTGGCTCCACCACTTATGAATTATGCAGCTTTAGGCAATCATGCATCCCCTCCATGCTCTAAATTTCTAATTGTTAAGATGGAAAAGAGCCATAGTAATACTAGTTCTACTTTGTGGTATCACTGTAAAGATTAACTCACTTAATAAGGTAAAAGCACTTAGAAGAGCCTCTTGCATGTAGGAAGTGCCCAATAAATATAAGACACTCTTATCATTTGTATTTCAAACATGCAAACTTCATTCTTTAGGAAGTTCAATCTAAGATTGTAAAGTATCAAACCAGATCAAAAAGTTGTTAAACAGTCTGCTCTATTTGTATTGAACTAAAATGAAAAAATGCTACAATTACCTCTTGAGTATGAAGGAACAGATTTTGATTGGTTTGGTATGGTTTTTTGAGACAAAGTCTCACTATGTAGTCCAGACCACATTAAAGTCACTGTGTAGTCCAAGCTGGCCTTTAACCTGTGATCCCCCTGCCCCAGCCACCGCAGTGCTGGGATTATAAGTATTTACCCCAACACCAGGCTGGAAGAATCAATTTTGACATGCAGATCATGCAACAATTAATTAGGAGATATGACAATTTAGCATAGAAATTACCCATGTCCACTATATGTCAGAAACTCATCTGTGACTAGAAAAAGTCAAACAATTCTAATTGCATATCATATAGATATGACTGAGGTCCAAGACTTTTCAATTTAGGACAACTCTCAGAGTGTAGAAATGGCATGGAATCAGACCTCCTCATCAAATAATTGGTTAATATGTAGTCAGTCTAATATGTAGATAAAGTTTCACAATTTTGGGGATGTGTGGAAGACATGGATCTTGCATCAAATACTCATGGCCACCAAAAACTTCCCTGTGGAAGGGCGGGTAAGAAAGGAAAATCACCATTTTTTACACAGCTTCCACGGATATTTCATAAGTGAAATGTAAGAGTGAGTATCAGTGAGTAACTGCATCAAACAGCAGAGGAATTCTTAGTGTGCCAAGATCTCCTGCTGGGGACTGTTTTCTTACTGCAAACTTCCGGG
>PVLD010020664.1:0-33365 GCA_004027595.1 Dinomys branickii | reverse complement strand
GATTAACTGTCTGACTAAATTTGCATGTCTGTATATGGGTCCATACATCTACAATTCGAAGATATCAATGGATAAAGCAATAACCACTGTTGAGACCATATCACCTTGTCTATAGATTAGTTGTGATTGTACTATTTTCTATGATAATTGGTGTCTGTCAATATGTTTTTGTACTTTTATGTTTCTAAAATAAAAAAAAAAAAAAGAAAAAAAAGAAACAATCGGTTAGTGGTGTCACACAGTAAACCACTGCAGTGTGCTCACCTGTGCTGGGAGGAACCCAGAAAAGACTTGCACTAGCTCTTGAAGTTTGAGGAGACATTTCACAGCACATAGGGGAAAGAGAGTTCCAGGAAAAGAGAGAATTTAAATTAATGGAGGTGTGAACTGGTGTGGGGGGTATTTGGAAATTTAAAAGTAATTTGGGATAAGGATGTAATTCAGTGGTAGAGCATTTGCCAAGCATGTGTGAAGGCCTGGCTTCAATCCTCCACATCACAAAACAAAAACAAAAAAGTAATTACACAGAGCTGGAAGATGGAGCTCCCACAGAGTGGAAGAAATAACACAGGTGGTGCAGGTAAAGGCTTGATCACAGAATATTCTCACATATTTGTATTTTGTCATTTAGGTATTGGGGGAGACATTTAAAAAGCATTAGTCAAGTGATTAATATTTAACTGATTAGTTTGATTTGACTTCAGCGAGGAAGGTGAATTGAACTTGGGGAGTAATGAGGGTCAAAGAAGCCAGAAAAAATATTTGTTTAGTGGTCCAGATGAAAGATTTTTATCCATCATAACTGAGGCAGTGACAGAATGGAGGGAAGGGGATGCATTTGAAAAATGTTTTAGGATATTGGAAAACCTTGTGACCAATTGGATGGGCACAAGCAAAAAGAGCCAAAAGGAAGGAATGTCTCAAGATGCTAACTCCCATGTTTCCAGGTTTGATGATTTATCAGTGAAAAATAGACTGCAGGAGAAGAAATAAACCTGAGAGTAAAAATTTACATACATTGACTTGGAAGTACATGGAGGTCTTGACAGAGAAGTAAAGATTTGGGGTGGAATGAAAATCTTAGGAGTGTTTGTTAAAATACCTGGCGTCAGATATAATATCATGTCAAACTCAGAGTTCCCTTGCGTGTTATAAATGACAAACACTGGACAAACATTTGATAGAATGAAGTTAATATACTAACTTCTCATGAAAGCCCAGGAGGCGGTGCCAGCAGGAGCGTACAGGGCTGTGTGCCTGCTAGTCGCCCTGTGCCGTCATCTCCAGCATAAGCTGGAAACTGAGTCTGTAATAAAGCTTGGCACACTGGTTTTGAGAAAATTATCTCTCCTCTTGAATACATTCATTAAAATATAAACATAAATCCTATTCTCTTTCTTTAATGATGGTTAGTTAGTGACTTTTGGGAATCCATCATAAAAATAAGTTAAAAATGTTCACTGTAGTATAACCTGGAGGATCCAATTGTACAGGAATCATAAGGCCCTCTAGGATTAAAATTAAGTGCTTCTGTCCAGTAAACACTGGAGGAGGCTTTCCCAATCAGAGTACATAACTGTAAAGACTGTAATGAGGAAGATGTGTGGAATGTGGTAAGTGAAAAATCAAGGTGCAAAGCCAAGTGTGCTCTCTGATGATAGTAACATAGGTTCTTGTGATTGAATGGAATCATTCATTTAACACATATTTGTTGAGCACTTTGTATATAAGGGGTACTATTCTAGGAACTAGGGATATAGCAGCAAACAAACTAATGTTTACACTTACAGAGCTTATATTCCTCTGAGGGAAACAGACAAAAATTAGTAAAATATTCCTTATGTTATGCAGTGATGAGTGATAAGAAGAAGGTAGAGGGGTTGGGTGGATGGGAAGCACGTCAGGCTATGGTTTTTAGGAAAGGTGGCCGGGATGGCCTTCCTGGGGAGGCGGTAGTTGAAATGGCAGAAGTGAGAAAACTCCCTGGGCATGGAGGTGCAGGCAAGTGACGGAGCAGAGCGGAGCGTAAGAGTGCCAAGGGGGGAGTGTCTGCAGCACTCTCCAAACAGCCCAGGGGGAGGGCAGGCAGCGGGGAGCGATGGTGTGCGGCCACATATATCACAGTAAGGACTTTGCGTTTCCTAAGAGTGAAGGGGGCCATTGGAGGGAAGAGAGGAGTGGGGTCATCTGGCTTATGCCTACCAGGTTCACTCTGGCTGCTAAAGGCAGAAAAGGCGAGGTCAGTTAGGAGTGTGCATGAATAATCTTGGTACCCAGTGGTATCTTGGACCAGTAAGGTGATGGTGGAATCCTACAGAAAGCTGTATCAAGGAACTGTGAAAAAAGAGTCAATACTTGAAGGCTCAGGCAACCACAAGAAGAGTTTTCGTTTATTGAAATGGGAAAGGATTGGAGGTACAGGTTTGGGAGGAGGGGATCAAAAGCATGATGTTGAACATGTCACGTCTGGCACGTCAGTTATACACGTGTTACACGGCAGAGCACATGCCTCTGTCTCACCCAGGTCTCCTTGGGTCTTACCATTTCAGCACACACAGTCCTGACCGTCAGCTGCCACTCTGTCCATCGCTTTGCCTCTTTTTGGGCTTTCTTGAGCTGCTGGAGCCTGCTGTACCTGCACACATGGTGAGCCAGTAGTACAGAGCAATTAAAAGTTCCCTAGGAGTAGCTAACGACCAAATATGGGCAGGAGTTAATGTAAAAACATCTCTCAGGTTCAAGAGACAGTAAAGGGAGAATTGGAGACAGTGAGGCTCAACCAACTGCTTCAAGGAGATTTACCACTGAGGAATGAGAGGAGGTCTCACGCTGAAGGGGAAGCGGGGTTAGTGAGGCTTTCATGCAGTCACAGTTGTTGATGTTTAACGTACATCAGTTTAAAAAAAACGCATGAAAATTCTAAGTATGCAAGTCACTGAAAAGACCCATATAACCCCCACAAAATCAAGAAAAGATACTAGTACCCCAGGGCGCCCCCTCCCAACTTCTTCTATATACACCTTGATTTGGGGGTCTTGCCCCTCCCCACAGTCATTTTTTGGGAGATTCCGGTATGTACATGTACCTGCCTGGTGACCTTTCCACTTGGATGTTGTCTCAGCTTGGATTCTGCCAAGAATAGGTCCTGAGGCAGGGACAGACGTATAACCACCATCCTATCTTCGGACATCAGATTGCTTTTACTTGCTTTAAAGAGTGCTGTCTAAAAGTGTAGGAGGGTTCCTGGACCAGAAATGGAGTGTCTGACAGCACATGCAGTACATCCTCTGTGGTCTTACTTCATTTACTTGGAAACAACTCATCTTCTTTTATGTAGTTTAAATGTTGATGTTCGCTGTTATACTGTGTCCGTATCTGTCACAGTTTATTTGCCCACTCTACTGCTGATGATGCAGACAGTTTCCAGTTTGGGGCTATATGAATACTGGTGTTGTCTTCATCTGCTTTGGGCTGCTACAACAGAGTACTTGAGACAGAGTAATTGATAAAGAACAGAAATTTCTTTTTCACAATTCTGCCGACTCGGAAGCCCAAGATTAAAGCACCAGCATCTGGGAAGGGCCTTCGTGCTGCATCTGTGGTGGAAAGTAGAAAGGGGTAAGAGAAAGCAGACCCTCTTCTCCAAACCCTCTCATAGTGGCATTAATCCTTACATAAGGGCAGAGCCTGTGTAATCTAAACAGCTCCCCGAAAGGTCCCCCAAGTAGGGAGGAAGGTCCTTGGCTATGAGTGAGGAGAGGGAGAAGGTACTTAAGAGTTGATGAGAAAGAAGAAGCCATGGAGGGTCAAAATAAAAAGAGTTGAGATGTCTTCTGGACATGTACCAGTTCCTCGCAATGAATATAATCATTATGTACTGCAAACATGTACTAATAAAAATTTTAAAAAATACAAGTGTAAGAGGGTTGTTGGACTAGAAATAGAATATGTTTGTCAGGAACATTGAAGGCTACTGAGGCTAGTGATCATACATGCGCAGAGACAGGCCATCATATTCAGCTGCATAGGGACAGGAAGCAAGTATTTGGAGCTAGATTTGACCAGGTGTCATGGCTTGTTTCTGCGTGTTCCCCCAAATCCTCATGCAGTTATGGGGCGGCTTTTAGAGTTTATGACTGATCCATGATCCAGTGCTGGGATTATGGGTGTGAGAGCTATACCTGCCCTAGGGCAGATAGTTTGCTGGGATTACGGGTGTGAGAGCTGTACCCTCCCTAGGGCGGATAGTTTGTATATGTAAGGGAGAGAAAGAGGCTGCTTCCTGCCATTCCTCCCTTTTTGTGCTTGTAGTTTTGCTGTGTACCGCCGCTATGAACTGTTGCCCTCTGCCATGTGCCACTGTGTCTCAGAACCAGCCAAGTATGGACTGAAACCTCCAAACACTGTAAGCTTAATAAACCTTTCCTTTCTTCATTTTGGGTGTTGGGTATTTTGTCTCAGCAACGAGAGAAAAGTAACCAAGACACCAGGGTTTTGGTTTAGCCGAGGAAACCCAACAGTGTGAGAGAAGGGCGGGAGAGCTGAGGAAGTACACAAGGCTATGACGACAGCAAGACAGATCCTCCTCCAGTGAATGATGCCATCCACCTGATAGCTCAACACAAGAACCTTGGCCTCGTCTTCAACCCCCGACAGCCAAATGCCAAGTCATATTGATTTTACCTCCTAAATATCTCGCTCTTTTTAAATTGGATTAAACTACTATAATTTTGCTCCTTATTGATTCTTCCAGAGAATATCTTTCCCCTTTAAAACTTTACATTTCCCCATCAGTGTAGAGATAAAGGCAGCATTTGCTAAAAACACCTCCAAGGCTCTGGGCCACAGGCCGACTTGGAGCCACTCCGGTCATTCTCCAGGCCTCCAGCACAGCAGGCCCTCTCAGGTCCTCATGCAGTCGTCTCACCAGCTTGGCACACACCCCACCCCCCATGGGTTCTCGTCTCACCTCCTGCTCACAGCTAACATGTCCTTACCCAGGGAGGCCTCTCCATCCTTTAGCAGCATTGCTTCCTCTTAGGTACTGCACATGTCATAAGGGGTTTTTCAAAGTCTTTTCCTCTCATTGGTCTGTGAGAGTGGCGCTTGGCCTTCTCACCATTGAGTACACAGTAAGTGCTCCCTGGACACGTGCTCAGAGAGTAGATTTGGAAACCAAGTTTTGTTTTGTTTACAGAATAGCAATTCTACTGCTGAGCAACAACCTGTCATGCTTTCTGTAACTATGGACGTAGACTATCTTGTGTGATCATACGTGTATGTTATAAGGCGTGGCTGTAACGTGATTTCACATGAGTGAGGCAGTGGACACACCCAGGGCAGTGAGTTGGCAGAAGCACTTATTCTTACAACTCTCTTTCCTCGTGCTGGAGGGAGTTCTTTTCTAAGAGTCATTTAAATAAGGGGGAAGAATGGGAATGGGCAGGGGAAGGGACGGAAGGGAATATTAGGATTGTGCTGAAGGGAGGTTTGTGACAGCAGCCGGATTCTTGAATACTCATGATGTGTGGAATTGTGCACAGTTGCTGCAGAGAGGTAAGGGGCAGCAAAATGTGTGCTTGGTTCTGGAATAGAGATCTGAGTCCACTACAGGGGAACCAAGAAGGCTCTTCTACAGGGATTATGTGAGATTGAAAGGTTGGGATTCTTTACACTAGTCCTTAAAGTAGCAGCTCACCTAACAAGTTAAACAAAACCGGAAGCTCCCATACAGATAAAGTTGAAGGAAATCTTAATCCTAAAGGTTGAGAAGTAGAAAAGACATGATCGCCTATTTGCTGGAGCTGATTGCCAGCTGACACTATCCAAGCTCCTGCCTCTTTCTGTTCCAGAAGCCTAGAAAGACATCTCCCTCCTCTTCTTCCTCTTCCTCCTCCTCCTCTTCTCTCCCTCTCTCCCCCTCTCTCCCTCTCTCCCTCTCCGTTTTTCTCTCATCTCTCATCTCTCTCAGTGCTGGGGATTGAACTGAAGGACTTGTCTGTGCTAAACCCATACTATATCACTGGGCCACATCCTCAATCTGGCTTCCTTTAATATGCCAATAACACAATAACATTCCTATTTTGAAGGAATATTTCCATGCTAATAACCATTGTGCCAATGTTGTTCACAGCAGTTGTTTTGCAAGGAGGTCAAGTAGGCACTCTGTAATCCTGTTCTGTTTACTTGCTTGATAACTTTTTTTTCTTATCTAATAGAAAGTCTGGCCTAGTTTGAGCCAAAAAAAGTATGATGTTTTGTTATGGGTAACGACTTTCGTTACACAACTGATCTATATTTTAAAGGTTTCAAATATTTATTATTGACCCACTAATGCTGATCACAGAAAAAGAACAAGATTCCTCATTAAGCACATTCACCTGTCCAGCTGATGGTATTTTTAAAGTTTTATACAACAAGCTTGCCCGTGACAAAGAAGGTATCCTCTTGTGACTTCCAAGAGGGTAAATGTGCCGCAGCTATGTGCAGCTCCTCACAGCCTCAGCTTGGTTCTCTCCAGTGTCTTCTCTTGGAGTCACACCTGATTTTATTACCAGTCTTCATCCAAATTCACTGAGGAATGGGGCGATTCTGCTTTTCCTTCTTGGCCAGGAATCTCTCTTTTTTTTTATAATTTTTTTTTAAAGTGTAAAAGAAAAAGAACAACATCAACAAAAAAGAGGAAAGCATTAACAAAGAGACACAAAGTGGCACAATAACAGTATAATCAAAATTGAATTATAGACAAAGCAACAGGAAACCAACAATGGTTGTTGCATTGCATATTGATAACTTCAAAGTGTATGCTCAGGAAAACACATATAGACATACAAGATTGATCAAACAACCAGTCATCAACTATTCCTTACCATCAAGTGACATAAGACAATAGTGGAACCATGTTAGCCATCCTGCACATATGTACATACATACATACATACATATTTGCCTCTTTCTTCCTTTTCTCCTTTCCCTCATCCCATCTATTCTTTACTTTTGAGCAGATTTCCTTCACACCTCTTAGTTTATATTCCCACCCTCAGGTTCTTCCACCAGTGACACAATACGTTGCTTGCATATGTACCTCTGATTCATTTCACTTATGAGTATGGTGTCTAATTGTGAACATTTGCCTACAAAGGCCCCAAATCTGTCCCTCTTTATAGCGGAGTAATATTCCATTATATAAAAATGCCACAGTGTTTTAATCCAGTCCTCTGTGGATGGACATTTGGGTTGCTTCCACAATTTAGCTATTACAAATTGTGCAGCTATAAACATGGGTGCACATATGTCACAGTGATATGATGTTTTCAGATCTTCTGGGAAAATACCCAGAAGGGGAATAGCTGGTTTGAATGGAACCTCTAGACCTAGTTTGCTGAGAAATCTCCAAACTGCTCTCCACAGTGGTTTCACCAGTCTGCAATCCCACCAGCAGTGCAGTAGAATCCCTATTTCTCCACAGCCTTGCCAGCATTTGTTATTGGATGATTTCTTAATACTGGCCAATCTTACTGGGGTGAGATGAAATCTCAGTGTTGTTTTTATTTGCATTTCTCAAATGACTATTTATTTGCCACTTGTATTTCTTTATCTGAGAAGTGTGTGTTCATCTCAGATGCCCATTTCTGGATTGGGTCTTTGAATTTGGACAGGTACATGTTTTTTAATTCTTTATATGTTCTACATAGAAGACCTTTGTCTGAGGGACAGCCAGCTAGGATTTTTTTCCCAATTTGTGGGTTTTCTTTTTACTTTTCTGGTGATTTCTTTAGATGTGCAAAAACTTTTCAGTAGGATGAGGTCCCAGTTATTGATTCTTTGAAGTGTTTCCCTTGCAGTTTGATTTTTATTCATGACCTCTCTGCCTACTCCTATGTCTTCAAGATTTTTACCTACTTTCTCTTCCAATAGATTTATAGTTTCTGTTTTAATGTTGAGATCTGTGATCCATTTTGACTTGAGTTTGGTGCATGGTGATAGACTTGGGTCTATTTTCAGTTTTCAGCAAGAGGCAAGCCAGTTTTTCCAGCACCATTTATTAAGCAGGCTATCTTTTTTCCAGTGAGCTTGTTTGGCCCCTTTGTGAAATATTAGGTGGCTGAGTGTGTTTTTCGTTGTGGCTGCATCTTCCAGTCTGTTCCATTGATTCTCAGGTCTGTTTTTTGGCCAGTACCATGTTGATTTTATTACAGTAGCTTTGTAGTATAATTTCAGGTCATGGATTGTGATTCCACCTGCCTTGTCCTTGTTGCCCAGGATTGCTTTTGCTATTCTGGGTCTCTTCTGGTTCCAGATGAATTTAAGGCATGTTTTCTCTAGATCTGTGAGGTATGCTAATTGTAGTTTAATGGGAATTGCATTCAATCTGTACAACAATTTTGGTAGTATGGCCGTTTTCACAATGTTCGTTCTTCCTAACCATGAGCAGAGGATGTTTTTCCATGTATTGAAATCCTCTTCAATCTCTTTTTTCAGAGTACTGTAGTTTTCATTGAATATATCTTTTACATTCTTTGTTAGATTGATTCCTAAATATTTCATTTTCTTGGATGCTATTGTAAAAGGTATGGTTTCCTCAATTTCTCTGTCAGTCTGTTTGTTGTTCGTGTATAGGAATGCTATTGATTTTTGGGTGTTGACTTTGTACCCAGCTACTCTGCTGAATTTGTCAATTAATTCCAAGAGTTTTCTTGTGGAGTTTTTGGGGTCCTCCATGTAAAGTATCATGTCATCTGCAAATAGTGATAGTTTAACTTCTTCCTTTCCTATCCTTATTCCTTTTATTTCTCTCTCTTGTCTAATTGCTCTGGCTAATGCTTCTAGAACTATGTTGAATAGCAGTGGTGACGGTGGGCATCCTTGTCTTGTTCCTGACTTTAAAGTGAAAGCTTTCAGTTTTTGTCCATTTAGTATGATGTTGGCTGCTGGTTTGTCATAGATGGCTTTGTTTAGATTGAGGTAGAGGTCATCTATTCCTATTTTTTCTGGGGTTTTTAACATGAATGCATGTTGGACTTTATCAAAAGCTTTTTCCGCTTCTATGGAGATGATCATGTGGTTTTTGTCTTTGGCTCTATTGATATGATGTATTACATTAATTGATTTGCAAATATTGAACCATCCCTGCATTCCTGGAATAAATCCTACCTGGTCGTGGTGTATAATTTTCCTTATGATTCACGGCATTCTATTTGCTAGTATTTTGCTGAGTATCTTTGCATCTATGTTCATTAGAAAGATTGGCCTATAGTTCCTCTTTCTTGCTTGGGTCCTTCTCTGGTTTTGGTATCAGTATGATACTTGCCTCCAGAAATGAGCTAGGGAGAGTTGCTTCCTTTTCAATTTCATTAAAGAGTTTGAGGAGTGTTGGCATTAAATCTTCTCTGAATGTTTTATAGAATTCTGCTGTGAATCCATCAGGGCCTGGGCTTTTCTTTGTTGGTAAGTTTTTAATAACGTTTTCAATCTCATTAATTGATATTGGGTTGTTCAGTATTTTTACATCTTCCTGATTCAATTTTGGTAATTTGTACCTTTCTAGGAATCTGTCCATTTCTTCTGTATTTTCTATCCTATGGAGTAAACATTTTCAAAGTAGGTATTAATGATCTTTTGAATTTCTGTGGGATCTGTGGTGATTTCATCCTTTTCATTCCTTTCATTCCTTATTGCATGAATTTGAGTTCTTTCCCTTCTGTTTCTGATAAGGTTGGCTAGGGGTTGATCAATTTTATTTCCTTCAAAAAACCAACTCTTTGATTCACTTATTTTTTGTAGTTTTCTTTGTCTCAATTGCATTAATTTCTGCCCTGAGTTTTATCATCTCCTCCCTTCCTTGGGCTTTTGGTTTGGCTTGTTGCTCTTTTTCTAAAAGTTTGATGTGTAGCATTAGGCTATTTATTTGCTCTCTTTCTGTTTTCTTATATATGAGTTCATTGCTATAAATTTCCCTCTGAGGGCTGCTTTCATTGCATCCCACAGATTCCGGTAGCTTGTATTTGCATTTTCATTTGTTTGTAGGTGTTTTTTAATTTCTTCTTTAACTTCTTGTGTGACCCATTGGTTATTCAGGAGGTTGTTGTCTAATTTCCAAGTGTTTATGCGGTTTTTGGAGTTCTCTTTGTCATTAATTTCCAATTTCATTGCACTGTGGTCAGATAATATGCATGGGATAATTTCAACTATTTTGCCTTTACATAGATATGCTCTATGGGCTAGAATGTGGTCAATTTTAGAGAAAGACCCATGTGCAGCTGAGAAAAATGTGTATTCTGATGTTTGGGGTGGAAAACTCTGTATACATCTACTAAGTCCATTTGTTCACACCTTTCGTTCAAGTCTGTTATTTCTTTGCTGAGTTTTTGTTCAGTTGACCTGTCTCTTTGTGTCAGAGGGGTGTTTAGGTCCCCTATTACAATAGTGTTATTAATTATTTGATTTTTCATGTCTGTTAAGATTTGACTTGTAAAGTTTGGTGCTCCATTATTTGGTGCATAAATGTTTAGGATTGTCATCTCTTCCTTTTGCAGCTTTCCCCTAGCTAGTATGTAGTGGCCTTCTTTATCTCTTTTGATTGTTTTTGGTTTGAAGTTTACATTGTCTGCAAACATAATAGCTACCCCTGCTTTTTTCTGGGAACCTGTTGCATGGAGAATTGTTTTCCACCCTTTAACTTTAAGCCTGTGGGTTTCCTTTTGAGTAAAATGTGTTTCCTGTATACAGCATATTGTTGGATTATGTTTCTTAATCCACTCTGCCAATCTGTTTCTTTTGACTGGTGAATTGAGGCCATTTACATTAATGGTAATAATGCTTATATGTTGGCTTATTCTTGTCATGCTATTTACTTGTTGTTTTCCTACTTTTGCTATCTGATTACTCGCTTGTTCTCTTTTAGGGTTCCTTTCTATTGTTGTTCTTGAGATTGTGGTCACTTTTTTCTCTGTCTAGAATATCTTTTAGTGCTTTTTGCAATGCTGGTTTGGCACTCATGAAGTTCTTCAGTTGTTCTTTGTCGTGGAAATATTTTATTTCTCCACTGAATTTGAAGGATAGTTTTGCAGGATACATCAGTCTGGGTTGGAAGCTGTCTTGTCTTAGAATCTGTAATACGTCGCTCCAAGCTCTTCTTGATTTCATGGTTTCTGTTGAGAAGTCTGCTGTGATTCTGATGGGCTTTCCTTTATAGGTGATCTGTTTCTTTTCTCTAGCTTTTAATATTGTGTTCTTTTGCTGGATGTCTGGGATCTTGACTATTATACGTCTGTGTGTTTTTATTTGGGTTATGGCTCGTTGGGGTTCTATATGCCTCGATTAACTGTACTTCAGTATCTTTTACCATGCTTGGGAAATTTTCTGCTATTATTTCAGCAAATATTCTTTTTATATCATTTGTGTTGTCTCCTGCTGTTTCACTGACTCCTATTACTCGGATATTATTTCTTTTTGCCTCATCTTGCAGCTGTTGAATTGATTTTTCCTGGATCCTTGATGACTTTATGAGATCCTTCCTTTCACACTCACTAGCTGTCATGCTGTATTCAAGATCTGAAATTCTAACTTCGGCTTCATTGAAGCTGCTTTGCAAGCTTTCAGTGGAAGTTTTCATTTCCTGACAATCTCTTTGGGCCTGTTTCATTCGTTGTAATTCATTCCTAAATTGCTGACGTAATATTTCCATTTGTTTCCTATGTTCTTCTATTCTTTTGTCTGTTTCTTCTCTATATGTGTGGAGCATTTCTTCCATTATTGTTTTCACTTCATTTTTTTTTCCTGAGAGATTATTTCTGCTTTAATCTCTTCTATGGCCTGATGGAGCTGTTTCTTTACTTCGGATGCAATCATGTCAGAAATTGCAGGTATGTGGCTTCCTAGTTCTCCTATATCATTGTGTCCAGGACTTGTTCTGGGTAGGGTTGAGTTCTGAGACTGCATTTTACTCTTCTGTGTTGTCATTTTGGATGTCAGATCAAAAGTATTGAGCTACAAATTACCCAGGTAGCTCACCAGGCAAAGGTCCATTGCAAAGGCTGCTCCAATGGCTCCCTCTCTTCAGGAAAATGTCCCTTAAATTTTCTGCCAAGAGTTCCGCTCAGAAGGCTGCTCAGTTGCTGCTTCGTGGACCGAGTTCCTCCCTGACCCAAAGTTCCAGGACAGAGCATGGGTACGCCTCACCTGCCAAGAATTCCACGCAGGTGGGCTGCTCAGAGGCTGCTTTGTGGACCGAGCTCTTCCCTGACCCAAATTTCCAGGGTAGAGCACACGCGCACACGCCTCACCTGCCCAGAGTTCCACACAGGCAAACCACTGAGATGCTGCTTTGTTGGCCGAGCTCGTACCTGACCCAGAGATCAGGGCTGAGTGTGCACATGCCTCACCTACCCAGAGTTCCACACAGGTGGGTCGCTCAGATGCTGCTTTGTGGACTGAGCTCCTCCCTGACCCAGAGATCCAGGTTGGAGCGCGCACATGCCTCACCTGCCCAGAGTTCCAGGCAGGCAGCCGGGCCGCCTAAATGCTGCTTTGTGGGCTGAGCTCTTTCCTACCCAGAGATCCAGGTCAGAGCATGCACACACCTCGTCTGCCCAGAGTTCCACACAGGCACAGGGGCCACCTAGGTGCTGCTTTGTGGGCCGAGCTCCTCCCTACCCAGAGATCCAGGTCGGAGCGCACACACACCTCACCTGCCCAGAGTTCCATGCAGGCAGAGGGGCCGCCTAGATGCTGCTTTGTGGGCTGAGCTCCTCCCTGACCCAGAGATCCAGGTTGGAGCGCGCACACGCCTCACCTGCCCAGAGTTCCACGCAGGCAGACAGGCCACCTAGATGCTGCTTTGTGGGCTGAGCTCCTCCCTAACCAGAGATCCAGGTCAGAGCGCCTGGCCAGGAATCTCTTGATTCTGAAAATCTTGTGAGAAGACATGGTTAGGCTCGGGGGCAAGAGCACAATCAATCTATATTTATGACAGAAAAATGAAAAAGTACCAATGAGCAAAACAAAATTTAAAAGAAAACCATTTATGGTTCCTCAGTTAGAGAATAACTCTTGTAAACATGCTGATGAATATGTGAAGACCATCAGATTTTTCTATGTAAATATATATTTGGGGTTTTTTTCTCACTTATATATTTACCATCCTTTCATACCAGTAAATAAAGATCAGCATCATTATTTTGGGTGTGCTATTATATTGATGAACTGTTCTTCAACCACCTTTTGACAGCTACTTAAGACATTCCCAGTATCAAAGAGGTTTTCCTACACAAGCATCTTTCATGTGTCAGATTGTTTCTTTAAGGTTGCTAAAGTGAAACTAAATGCCTTAAAGTGTGTGGGCATCTCTTAAGAGTTGTAAGACATAATACTGAAGCACAGTCCAGAACTACTGCAGCCATTGACACTCTCAGTAGCTGCACCGTCCTGTACTGATTCCCTCACACCTTCACTAGCACTCTGGAACACGGAGCACTGTGCTGCCATTTACTCTGCGTACCAGGCACTGACAAAGTTCAATGAAATACAGTCCTGAAAAGCAGGAAGACTGGGGAAGATGGGCGGGTCAACATTTATCGATCAACGTGTTGAGGTTACAGTATATTGGAGATCAGAATACTCACAACTTGGACACTATGATCATCCTAGAACAGGTGTCATGGAAGACTTCCTGGCTAATGGGGCTAATTTTGAGTCTAATCTTGAGGGATCCATCTAGAATTAACTGAATAAAAGACAGGAAAGGAGTGATAGAATGATCCAGATAAAGGAAATGCCCTAAGTATGAGTGTCTGTTGTTTCAGGAAACAACAAACCGTTCCTAACAGTTGGGCTAAAGGATACATGGGAAGTCGAGGATGGTGGGTGGTAATTACGGGCAATGAGGCTGAAGAGACAGGTCAGGTCTGCTCAGAAGGGCTGTCTGAGCTAAACAAAGAAATTTAGACTTTATTTGGGAAACCAGATAAACATAACAGTTGGAGCCTCCTTTGGGAGGAAGGAGTTGGCACCAAGACCCACACTGACCCAGAGGAAGAGCACAGGTACTCACTTCGAGAAGTGCTTCGCCGTTCCCCCTGATGGGCTCTCTAGACTTGGGCGCCACCACTAAACCTCTCAGTCTAGTAAAATAAAAAAGCTTCAATATCGTGTGTAGTCCTCATAACAGCCATATGTGGTGGTTATCAGGATCCCATTTTACACAGGAGTCTGACATTCATATATTACAGCTAAACCTAAAATAGACCAGGTTGTCAGGCTCCAAAGCCGGAATTGTCTTCTAGTGCTAAATATATATAAACTCTGGCCCATGCTTTTTATTTTCCAGAAAAAGTTGCCATTAAGATCCTGGACAAGACCAAGTTAGACCAGAAAACCCAAAGGCTACTATCCCGTGAAATCTCCAGCATGGAAAAACTCCACCATCCTAACATTATCCGCCTTTACGAAGTTGTGGAGACCCTCTCCAAGCTCCACTTGGTGATGGAGTATGCAGGGGGTGGCGAGCTCTTCGGGAAAATAAGCACTGAAGGAAAGCTCTCTGAACCAGAAAGCAAGCTCATCTTCTCCCAGATTGTGTCGGCTGTGAAGCACATGGTGAGCAGGGGTGAGGCCGGAGTCTTACTGCCATTTCCTCCACATTTTGAATGTGAGGCTTTGTTTTAAAGTCACATAAGAACCCCATAGGGCTTTGGGTCTATGGGGTCAGATAGTATGGTCCACTGGTCAGAAGACTGTCTGGGATGATGTTCTTTGCCTCTCAAGCAGTGTCCAGGAAATCTCCAGGTACACGGGAGCCTCCTGGGCTGTGTAGTAGTTGCCAGGGGTCACTTAGAGCAGCCAGATGAACACTATCTACTCACTGGCCATACTGTTTCTCTGGCCTCGTGTTCTATTCTTCAGGTAGTTGTCTCCTTACTGTTTCTTGCCTTCCTAATCCTATGTAGGATGGTCTTTCCCCTTATAACATGTCTAATTTCAAATCCTACCTGCACTGCATGACTAGCTCAGTGTGTCTATCTGTCTATTCCTGTCTCTGTCTCTGTCTCTGTCTGAAACTTGTTTCAGTCTTGTGTCGGCTCACACTGAACGTCCTTGCCTTCAGTGAGGTCTCCTAACTCTGACTCCTTCTGTGTTCTGCACACAGCACTTAATCATGTCACTCCCACTGTAGTTCTCTGATCATTTCTTTGGATAAACCTGTATTCCTAAGGCACTCTCCCTAGTTTCTCCAGGACCTATTGCTTTTGTGCCCTCCCTATGATCAGCCCTATTGGTAGGCACAGAGGAGGTGTTTGACTTGCTCCTGCTGCTGGTAACTTGGTGTGAGAGTGGAAGAAAATGCAGTAGAGAGCACAGGTGTGAGTCCTAAACGCTGCCATTTCTCCAGTTATCTGGTCTCCCAAAAGAGGAAAGGTTAATCACAGACATAGAGTCAAACTGTGTTTGGCTTATTTACATGCCAGGACCATGCTGAGCACTGTTGGTACAAAATTCTATACAGTTCTTACAGCAGACTTTGCAGTGGTTATCAGGATCCCATTTTACAAAGGAGACTGACATTCATGTATCACAGCAGGTGTAGTTGAATCTAAAATTGACCAAGCTGTCAGGTGTCAAAGCCTGAATTCTTATCCCAAGTGATCCATTAGGAAAAGTAACACTAAACTGTTTCCCAATAGCTCTGGAGACTTAACAGGTCTAGCACCTTGAGAAGGTTGTCTGGATCAAGTGGGAGGGTAGGAGGAGGCCTGTGCTCACACCTCACAGTGGGGCCTTTTGCTAGAAACTTGCCAAATGCAGCTTCCTCCCTTCCACTGAGTTGTATAAAGATGAAAGTACCTACCCAAAGGAGAAAGGCTGCAAGGCTGGAAGAGGGCTCTAACCTTGCTGTACCTGATCCCAGCCAATAGATCATTCAGAAAAACCCAGGTAAGACCTCAAAAACTAAGGGCCACTGTTTGACTGTGATTCAGCATGTATAGTTTAAGACCCAGGTCTTATTTCTGGCACTAACTCCTGAGCTCAAGCATGTGGAACAGATTCCAAAAACTCAGCCCAAAGAAGAATCAAAACCTTTGCTTTGTTTGGGAGAAGGGCATTACATTGCTAAAAGATTATGATGAGGTTTCCTAACTGATTTAAATTGGTCTCTGTTGAAGTCCTATTTAACAACTATCAACTCACTGTTTCAGAACAATGGATACTTTTTTTATTTTAAAGAGAAAAAACCAGAAATTTCAAAGAAAGTAATAGGAGACTAGCAATATTTAATACATTGTGTATTATTATCTTCAAAGTAGTCAGAGTACAAGACATAGGCATGAAATACTGTCCAAACAGTATTAGCACAAACCTTTCTTTTCAGTGAACTAAGAGCAACTAGCAGTATAACTATCTTGTATATATATTTTTTCTTTTTCCTTTCCTTCTTCTCCCCTTTCCAGCTGATACATTTTATGTTTGACATTTTACTTTAAAACTGATTTCCCCCATCTTCTTCCACAGCATGAAAACCAAATTATTCACAGGGATCTGAAAGCAGAAAATGTATTCTATACCAGCAGTACTTGTGTGAAGGTGGGTGATTTTGGATTCAGCACAGTGAGTAAAAAAGGTGAAATGCTGAACACCTTCTGCGGGTCTCCTCCCTACGCTGCCCCTGAACTCTTCCGAGATGAGCACTATGTTGGCATTTATGTGGACATCTGGGCCTTGGGGGTGCTTCTCTACTTCATGGTGACTGGCATGATGCCATTTCGGGCAGAGACTGTGGCCAAACTAAAGAAGCGCATCCTCGAGGGCACCTACAGCATGCCGCCGCATGTGTCGGAGCCCTGCCACCGGCTCATCCGAGGAGTTCTGCAGCCCGTCCCCACCGAGAGGTACGGGATCAGCTACATCATGAACAATGAATGGATGCAAGGGGTGCCATATCCCACCCCCTTGGAGCCTTTCCAGCTGGATCCCAAGCATTTGTCAGAAACCAGCACCCTCAAAGAAGAAGAAAATGAGGTGAAAAGCACTTTAGAACATTTAGGTATCACAGAGGAGCATATTCGAAATAACCAGGGGAGAGATGCTCGCAGCTCAATTACAGGGGTCTATAGAATCATTTTACATAGAGTGCAAAGGAAAAAGGCTTTGGAAACTGTCCCAATAATGATATTACCAGACCCTAAAGAAAGAAACCTAAAGAAAGGGTCCCGAATCTACAAAGGCATAAGACACACATCTAAATTTTGTTCAATTTTATAAACTATGTTGGACTTCTGATAGTTAACAAAGATTATTGTTGCTGCTTTTCAATTTTTTCATGGACAACTTGAGTGGAGACATTTTTGTAATTTTAAATAAATTTAAATTTGACACATGCATTTTTCTCCAAAAAGTCTATGAGTCCACATTTTGGCTTGATTGGGGTTCTTATTCTCAAACTCCAGCATTCATTCATTTAATCAAAAAATATTAATTCAATGCCCACTATGTGCCAGGTACTGTCTAAGGTCCTGAGAACTAGCAAAGCATGAAAGGCTGGTGTGTGTTAACATAGGTCAAAGACATTAACAACTGTCTATATGCATGATATTCTAGTATAGCGTGTGCACAATTTTAATTCAGATATAGTAATCTGATATTAGAAGCTTGCTACTTTGGGTTGGATCTTTAAAGAAGCCCACTTTGTGTAGAAAGTGTAAGAGCTAAAAAAGGGGCTGGGGGTATAGCTCAGTGGCATAAGCGCTTGCCTGGCAAGCGCAAGGTCCTGAGTTCGATCCCTGGTACCGGAAAAAAAAAAAAAAAGAGTTAAAGAAATATGAGTGACTTTTGAAAAATGCCACAAACCTTCCAGAGGTTTCAGACAGAGTTCCCCTAAACCAGAGCCTAAGACAAAGGCTTCCACATACAGCAGTTTACTAGGAAGTAAACTTAGAGCACAGGCGTGAGGAACAGGGGAAGCAGTATATTACTAAACTGGCTAGTAGTACAGGGATTGCTTCCCAGTCCTGCCTGGTCCTCTGAGAAGCCTTATGCAACAGATCTCAGCTGTCTTCCTAGAGCAGGATAGGGGGAAGCATTATGCATCAGCTTCTGTCTATTGGTCAAGGGTGACCAATAGGTTGCACTATATCTAGGTTATGTTGTGTGAGTGTGAAGTGCGGTTCCTGTGCTCCCCTGCCCTTGTGTCAGAGAAGCCTTGGAGCAGGAAGTAGTACACAGCATTGGGCTGACACATGGTATGGCCAATCAGGACCTGTGTGAAGCTGTTTAAACTGGCATGGAAATGGTCACTGCATCAGGGGCTGGAAGAAGCATGGTGGGAGGACCTGAAGTGATATGCTGTCTGACACAGGACACTCCTACCCCATGCTCTACTCGCTTGTCTTCTCTTAAGTGCATCTTTTGAGGGGCTAAGGCCTGGAAGGTCTACACGCAGTAGGTCAGAAAGGTGCCGGGTCCCAGGAAGTTATAGTGAGCAGAATTATCTGGAGAGCTTGTTAAATCACAGACTAAAGTTTTTATTCAGTACCTCTGGGTGTCAGCAAGAATTTGATGTGTAACAGTTCCTAGGTAACACCAATGCTGCTGGTTGGGGGCCAGGCTTTCAAACCCACTGAGCTTCAGTTATAACTGACGCTGGTCCTGAGGCTATACTTGGATGCCTATCTCATTCCTCCATCACCCTTTCCTCAGCTTTGGCCAGCATTTCACCTGGTGTAGATTGGGTAGTGTGATTCAAACTTTCATCATCACAGGATATGAGCCCCTAGCTGCCTCATCCTTGTGGCTGTCATCGCTGCAATTGCCTGCTCACTATTGCCAGGTAGCCCCAAAGTGACACACCAATGGAACTCGGGTTCCAGTCATGTTCCTCTTTAGCTCCTATGTTATTAGGGTCAATAATCCCCACCAGTATAACACCTCCTTTCTTTGCCTGTTGTCCACTGGCATGGAAAGCCCAAAGTAACCATGTGAGATTCATAGGGTCCAACTCACTAGAGCCTTCCCTGGGTCCCCTGGTAAAGTGTCATTCTGCTCCCTGGAAACCCAAACTTCTACTCAAGCATAGCTTGTAGGAAAGAGGAATGCAAAACCTTTAAATGAGTCACTGATTATGAAGATGAGATGGTCAGTCCTACTTCAACCCATTAGTTCCCAGGCCTGTGTATTTTAACAGTATCAGGATATATGAGCCATTGTTAAAGCACATACACTGAGCCCTGGAGGAAACCACCCTACCCTGCAGGTTACTGCCTTATATGTGGCGCTTTACCCCAACAAGTCCATCATTCTATTTACTGGTTGTTGAGATTTATGGGAAGACTGAGGACCCTGTGGTCTTTTGCCCATTGTCCCACCTCCTTTATCAAAGAAGTGGTCCCTTGGGGTAAGTTTATGGGAGATACCACGACAAAGAATCAAGCATTTTCTAGGTGTTGGCATGGAGCACACATTGCAGGCAGGAAAGGCAAATCTATAAACTGTTTAGCGTCAGTTTCAATGAGGATGAATCATTGCTGGGCTCACGTGAGTTTGACTCTATGGATCTGATAGTGCCCAGATCATAAATTAACATTTCTGTTTTTTCTGTCCCTGGGTATCCCATAAGCAGATGCTCAGTCTCTATTTGGTCAGTAGCCCACCATGCACCCAAGTAATTCCTGCTGTAAAAGGCATGGTCTTACTCTAGGATCTCACAGAGCTGTGCTGGAACCTTCTCTGGGCTCACCCAGGACTCCATAGAATATTAACTGCTGTGCACATGGCCTGAGTGGCACCTCAGTTTGCTCTAAGACTCACAACTTCTGTGATCTTTCTTTTGTGAAATCCCCTTGAAAGTACCAGCCCTAATAAAA
This sequence comes from Dinomys branickii, assembly GCA_004027595.1. Lineage (NCBI taxonomy): Eukaryota > Metazoa > Chordata > Mammalia > Rodentia > Dinomyidae > Dinomys > Dinomys branickii. Next base: position 13,512 of record PVLD010020664.1, on the reverse strand, counting down.
GACTTGGAATAATACACCAAGTACAATATGTGTGCTTCCAAAACCCAGAGAAACATTGCTATATTAATGCTAAGAAGTGGGGATAGGGGCTGAGGATATAGCTCAGTGGAATAAGCGCCTGCCTAGCAAGCGCAGGATCCTGAGTTTGATCCCCAGTACCGCCAAAAAAAAAAAAAGAAGTGGGGATAAAACAGTGTTTTTACTGTAGAAGGACTATCTAGGTAAAACACTTAGCTTGTTGATTCTCTAAATACATCCTCAGTCTGACACACCCCTGGTTGTTCATGGAGTTTATCACCCTCACCAGAGAACATGCAAGCGTGAGTAGGGCATCTAAAGTACTAGGCAGTTCCTGGTAGCTAAAGTCATCTCAAAGGACATCACCACATAATCGACCAGCATGGTGTTGTGTGAAATGTGAAGATGATCAAGGTCCTTAGACTACACTGTGACACAGAACAGGAAGTTTAACATCCTTTGGGGAAACAGTGAATGATCAACACTGTCCCAGAGGAATGGGAGCTGCTTTTGGTCCGCCTCTCTGATGGAAATGGAGAAGAATGTATTTGCCATATCCATATCCAGCCTGGTACCTACAGTTTAGCTAACAGTGGTGCACCATCATCCTCCACCCATCTGCTTGGCTACAGGCATCTTACATTACGATGGAGCTTTTATTCTTACATCCCTTATACTTTTAGATGGTGGTACTGACGGCTGCATTCTTTCATGTGATTACTCATGATTAACATGGCCAGGGAGATGCTTCTGTTTGGCTCTTATGATTCTTCTCCACAAAACATGAGTCTCAGTATATTTATATAAATATATACTTGGAAATTGGGGAAATAATCCTGAAGTAAGACCCACTATGAGACAGACTTTGGCCAGAACTCCCTTTCCTGCCTGGTTCACAGAAGCCCCCATGTACACATACAGCCATGATGGTGCCCAAGAGTCCTTTAAAACTGCAGGTTATTTTTATAGTACACACTTGTGCTTTCTATCAAGACTAGTCCTGTCCTCATTGTGCACTAAACCTGTAGATTTAAATCTAAAAGCTAGATATGAGACCATGACTTTCTGATTGTGACAGGTCACCTCTGCTCACCCCCTTTTCTTCTGTCCCTTCCTTGGTTACATAAGTAACACTCTAATCAGTTGTCTCTCAGAATGCCATTCTTGGCCATTGTCACAAAGTGCCTGACAGATCAAGGCACTCTGATCACTGCTCCAATCTTACTATCCACTATATTGTGTCTACCTTTCCTGTGCTATTCTAGAACCCCATCATTCCCTTTGTAACAGCATGTTCAGTCTCAGATCAGCATCTCTTACTGTCAGTCTCTGTCCACAGTGGCCAGCTGCCATCAAGCTCTTCATGGGTGCTGGTGCATTCCTCACTAGTACATTCTGGGATACCTTAGTAAAACAAATGTCCTCCTAGGGAACACATTCAAGTGATTGTCCAGTTTCACATAATGAATTCATTCTAATATTAATTTCACCTAGAATCACTCAACCTTTTCCTCAGTGCTCTGCCAAGGCAGTTCTACTATCTCCACCTAGTTTACTGTTGGCTATAAGCACCCAAGCCTAAATAGCCACCCCCGTGTATTAGGACCCACTGCAGATGTCCTCCACTCCAAGGCATAGATGAGTGTCCCAAGACAATAAGCTGTCCTTTATTCTACCTTATGTTCTTCCCTCAGCTTCCACCTCTAACCCACTACTGTCTCAAGATCCACCGATAGTATTAGCCAGGTTCTCCTATTCCTTCAGTGTCTATGCCATTTCCACACAGACACGGGATATATTTTCCCACTTGGGCTGTGCTGACACCTCACTCTGGTTCTTGCTCTAAAGAACAATGAAAGCAACAGACAAGGTTGTGGAAGAGACCAAGCATCATCTTGCAGGCATCTGCCTCACTAGAAGCCTTGGCAAGGTATCCAGGCATGGAAGAATGAGCTGCCCCCGCCAGCCTCACATTAGGGGAATCCTGTTTTGTAACATTTCCCAGTTCATCCACCCATCTCAGGCTCTCTCTTTCGCTATGTGGGCTATTCTAGTTTCCTTTTGTGGCAGGAGATAAAGATCTTCAATGTTTTCTTTTTTTCTTTTTTTTTTTTGCGGTACTGGGGATCGAACTCAGGACCCTGCGCTTGCTAGGCAAGCGCTTATTCCACTGAGCTATATCCCCAGCCCCTTCAATGTTTTCTTAAAGACTCTCTGGCTTGAACTGTTAGCTAACTTGAGCCTGTCATTTTGTTTTCCAGGCTTCTTAAGCAGTTAATAAAAGCTGGCCAAATCCCACCCTTACTTCTGCCCCCGTGTTGCTCAAATCCACAGGTCCCACAGGTCTCAATGCTTCACACTCCGCTGTACCTACTGCTGAGTAGCAGGCGTCACTGCACTGCTCCTGCTGCCATGGGTTCCCGCCAGCCTGCGTACTAACTGCTCTGGTGTTGGAGAACGTTGTGACAAATTACCACAACACACATTTATCTTAAAATCCTGTGAGACAAGCTCAACACAGCTCCCCATGGGTTAACATCAAGGTGTTTTCATGACTGCATTGCTTGTATTAGATTTGTAGAAGTGCCCACAGAGAACACTGGCCCAGGAAATAAATTACTATGTATACAATCCAGACAGGGATATGATAAAGCCCATTAATATTAGAAAATAATCTGATTTACTAATTACCACACTTTTAAGAGTAGATACGAGCCTTACATGTCATCTAATCCAATACAGCTACCAACCCAAGAATTCTCTTTCTAAAATCCCCAGCTGAGGGGTCACTAGCAGCATGGGACTTTTAGACTGGAGGCTTTCACTGGCAGTAGGCTGTCCCACATGGCTGTAAAACTTGCTTTTCTTGAATTGCCAACCCTTAGTCTTGTGTGTGTGTGGGGGTTTAAAGCACAGTAACTCACACCCTAAGTTTTTATAGTAAAGGTTCATACATGTTTACCACCCAATTTGGAAATTAATTTTTTTTGAACTGAGAGAATGAATTATAAATGTAAATTCTTCCAGAGTAGACAACTCCTTGAAAAGACTAGAAATCTGGGACATCCTTGTAATCCTGATGTATGCTCAGTGCCCTATTTATTTTAGGTTTTCAGGTATTTGTGGAGAACAAGTGAGTGACTGAAACAAATGTCCATATTTAAAATCCATATAAACTGATCTCCAGCATAAATTATTATAGTTCAGAAGGGAAAAAGAATACTCAAACATCCAAAATATTTCTCTAAAACTTTATTTCAAAGTTATTCACCTCACTGATTATCAGGTGTGTAGTTAATAATCTGTGCCAGTATCACCAGGCTTGCCCACTGCCGGCAATGGGCTTTGAGAAAACCATTTCTTGGCACCCAAATGTCAAATTACTTTTTTTCAAAACATACTGAACTCCCAACACTTGGAAAGTATCACATGCACCATTTCCCCACCATTTGTCTTACATTAATCTAAGTAAGTGGATGTTAAAATGAAGTCATTTTAACAAATTATGACTATAAGCCAAAAGCTACAGTTAATATTTGACAAGAGTATCTTACAAACACATTACATACAACCTTGCAATCTGAAACATATTTCATATTTGTGAATGATTATGTTAGATAACTGAAACTTCACAGAATTTAACAGCAAGTAACGTTTTAAAAAATTTAGTTCTGTACATTAGTTCCAACTATCTCTATTTTACAATCGATAAGGCTCATGTCATAGTTCAGCACCAAAAACATCTACAAAACTTTCCAACCAATCTTTTTTATCCCACATGACATGGGTTTTTTGTATTTTTTTTTTAAAGGTTGGAAGTCTAAGAAAAGCTTTATACATCCTACTTCCAGACTTTGAAGTAGAACACTCTTTTTGGCTAGTCGGACTATGTAAAAACTTGGGTCATACTTTCTCAGTTTCATTGAATAGACAGAAACACATAGACACACAAAAAAAACACACAAACAAAACACACATATACAATAAACAAAAGAACTCTTACACGTAACATGAATTTAAGTTGTCAGTCTAAAAATTAAATTTGTAACACTGAAGCAAAAGTAACCTAATAATGCCCTGCCCCATCCTCTTTTCGAAGGCAGCCTAAAAATGTTTCTTGTATCTTTTAAAATAAGGTGCAAAGACTAACAACAAGCTTCCTCATACGTACCCTCCAATAACATCAAGGTTGTGAGCATGATAATCCACTATACACTGATCCACAGCAATTAATTCCTACAGCTATATCCATGGCTCTCAAACGAACCATGTTTTCTATGCAGAAGCTGCTCAATGCCAGCATCTCTCTGTTTAGAGGTCATTACAGTAAGTTGTCATGGCCAGCCTGGACATTAAGCAATATCCTGGAGTCCAGAACCAGTGTTACTGTCCTCTTTTTTCCTTCTGTAGGATGTATAAATCCTAGAAAAAGCATGTTTGTCTTATCATTTTCAAACGAGGTTTGTTCATATCACATTTTAAGACCTCATTTCCTAAGCTAGAAAAGTTTTTCAAAAACCACATGTACTTTCATTAATCTTGTTTGTTCGAAGTATAAAATTCTTACATCTTTAAAAAAGAAATTTAAATTGGAGACTAGTACCTCTCTCTGCTTTCTTCTGACAGAAGCACATGATTTGCATCATGTTTAAAAACTAGACTTCATGCATATAAATGGCCAGAGAAGTATAAAGTTTTACAGAGCCCTTAACGTCATTCCAGTACATTCAGCACTGGCTAGACCAAAAAAGCATATTAGCAAATTGAGCGGACTTTTCAAAGAACACAAATAATTTCATAGGTTCTGTCAGTCACATAAAATTTAAGCAACATGTAATCCTTTAAAATTGTCCCCAGACATCCCATTCTTCCACCCACTCAATACCCCCACCCCACCCCACCTCACTGTGAAGTCTTGCACCTCACAGAGTATTTTAATGTTCCCCATTACTGATGACAGCTGCTTCAGGTTCTGTTGCTGTTGCGGGAAGTCTTGGCACTTTCTTAGCAGGGCTTGGGATATGCTAAAATGAAAAGAAAATAATTGTTGGCTCTTAGGACACCCCAGTCTTCCACGCCAGGAGTCACGGCACTGGCAACCATTGCTACAGAGAAACTAGTAATGGGAACTTTGGAAAGGCCTGTCTCAATCCGTATTCTATATCGCTTTCCACAGAGGGCACTAAATATCCATTCTTCCCCTTGTGATATATAGTCATCTATAGTAGAGAGGGGGGAATATTATTTTTCTTGTTATATCTTATATTTGCAACTTAAACACTGGTAGTTTGACTTGCTACTTAATTAGCATAAAAAGCAAGAAACAAGACTATGCACTTAGCAAAGTTGTGATAAGCAGAAAAACAAATAGCTTCAAGCTTACAAAGTTCTTGGGCTGGGGATATAGCTCAGTGGAATAAGTGCCAGGGTTTCGATCCCCAGTACCGCAAAAAAAAAAAAAAAAAAAAAAAAAAAAAAAAAATCTTATAAAGTTCTTAGTTTGAAACCTGCCTTTACCATTTACTATGATCTTGGGGAGGTAAGTTTAACTTCTTGGAGCTTCATCTCCAAGATAAAGATAGTATCATTAATCAACCTTAAGGAAGTCGCTGTAAAAATGAAATACAATGTTAGTAAAGTGCCTACCATACAGTGGAATTTGAATCATAGCTATTATGGTTACTTGACAATGTTCTGAGAGGTGAGGTATATGGCTCTATATCCCTACTGCATCTCTCACTAAGACACATACCACAAATGAGCCCTCTCTCTGGTCAGTCTTCCTTTAAATTCTAGTATTTTTAATAAAATCTAGCCTTTAGTATGGTACTTCATACAAGAGGAAAGAGCACAGCTGGAATCCAACACCAGAGCCCATGCCGTGAATATTGTTTTACTGACATTTCTTTAAGTTGCTCAATCTCAGTCATGGATCCTATGGCCTGAGATACGAGAATGGAAACTTCTAAGCTTGTCAAAGAACAGGACTATCAAATGAGCTTTATTTACCTCAGCTGCTGTGTTTGAATGAATAAGTCCTACGCCCTCGTCCAAAGTGTCATCGTTTGGAGAGGGGCGTCGAGCATAAGTTCTTCTGTGCTTTTCATCCACTCTAACTAAGTACCACGTTCCTTCAAAAAGTGAATCTACAGAACACTGGGGAATATAGTTGGCTAAAGGGAAGGCAAGAAGATAATAAAAGTTAGTTATGATGTACAACTCATCTGGTAATAAGACTAAAGATACAGAATTTTCATATTTCTGTACAATTTTCATTGATAATAGACTAGTACTAAGTAAAGCCTTGATAGTCTTAAATTTCACGTTTAATGTTACAATAGTTTTCCAATAGGCTTTTATTCAAGCACAATTTAATATATTACCCAAGTGATGAGTGTCCTCTCTGAGCTTCATGCTTTCAGCGAAGACATCAGGTGCCACGCAAGTTCTTGAGTCAAGCCTCGATTTAAGATCACATAAACTTGCTGTTATTTTATCAAGACCAGACCCTAAAATGTGAATGATTTCAACTTTAAAAACTAAAAATAGTATGTGCCAAAGAAACCTGAGTAAAAATAAAAATAACCTCATTTCTTTTAGACTTACTGGCTACTGTTTAGCTAAAAAATATGACGGTGTATACGCAACACAGCCTCGTATGCCCTGACCAGATATTTACCCAGTGATAAGGTAGAAAATGAAAATAAGTCACTTTTCTGGTCAATCCATGGTATACTTTTAAATAATGCCACGCTTACATCAGTGTTTCGCTTGCTCAGGGAAGCCACAAGTTTCCTTAAACCTATAGAAGGAGTGCACCCTTTACCTAGGTAAGGCAGACTAATAACCTCTCAGGACAGATGCAGGTGGTCATCAAAGAAGCCTGATAAAGCAACCTCCTCAGGGTAGGTTCTCAACACACTCTTACTGAAAGACTCGGTACTGACCTGGTGTGGCATCTTGTGTGACTCTAAGAGAATACAGGGTGGCAGCCAAACCAGAACCGTAAGAGAACACTCCGATCTTCTTTCCTGCCAACTGCTGAGGTGAGTACCTGAGCAGGGTGAAGAAATGGTTAGGAAGTTTAACTGATCCATACCTACAATGTGTGAGAAGCCATATAAGAAGGAATAAAAATCACACTATAGGTTACTGTGGGAATTATTTTAAAGTTCTTAAGCATCTAGCTTAATGTGTTAATATTATAGTAGGAAATCTAACCTAAAGTTTTAGTATTATAGTGAGCAGACTAAAAGCGAATTTTTGGGCTGGGGATATAGCTCAGTGGAATAAGTGCCTGCCCGGCAAGTGCAAGGTCCTGAGTTCAATCCCCAGTACCACCAAAAAATAAAAGCAAATTTTTATTTTTTAGGGAATGGTGGGGCTTACAAAAGTTATACACCACAAGTTGTTACTCTGTCAACCGAGGATTTCTGTTCAACTGTATATCAAAAACAATAAAAGTATGAAAACAGACACCAGGAATATATGAAATGAAATACTTTGGGAAGAACCACAGCCTTAACCTATCTCAAGTTAATGGACAGTAGTACAATAGAAGATAAAAGTACCATTTTGTTAGCTATCAACATGCCCACAGTGGATTTGATCTTAGAAATCTAAGACCATCAGGAAACGGAAGTTAAAGGCTGAAATTTGTACTCACTGTGCTAGAACAGAAGCCAGGGAACCATACACTGATGATGTATACATATTTCCATTTTGATTTGATACAAGCAAAGAAGTCTTTGTTTTCTGATTGAAGAGTTCAGAACTGGCCTTCATAAATGCCTTTTCCACATCTCTATCAAAGTAAGTATCTTCTAATTTAACATCCCTGAAAGATTTGTAATTTTACAGTGTTCAAACATTATATTTTTATTATATTAAATAACAGTAGTCCAAATTAATATTCAAATCTTTAAGTTTGATTTTGTCTCCTGATTTTAAGAAAGTTAAGTAGCAACATGCTAATTGCTATAAATGATTTAAAGTTGTATATATATGGTTCTTTTTCTCAAGGCTTTTAAATAATTAAGTAAATAGACTTGATACTAGTGATCTTATAGGAGCTAAGCCTTAAAAATTGAGTAGAATTTTATCAGACAGAGAAGGGATACAGGTGGGGAGAAATAGTGAGTTTAATACACAAAACATGCCAGGGAACCTAAGAATTGAGAAAAAGATGGAACACACTGTTCTTCAGTAGTGGCAATGTATGCAAAAGATATGGGCACAGGGACTTGAGAGAGGCAGGCAGAGGGTTCAGTGACAATTACCATAAACACAGACACTTCAGCAGTTTTATGTTAGTGACACTGAAAACAGTGGAAGGAAAGAAATGCAAAATCTTAGGCAGAAATGACTAAAGAATTTGTGTAAGTAAGCTACCTCCTTTCTTGGGACACAGGTTCTACAATGCTGATAGAGATTAGACTAGAGGATATGTAATATCCTTTTAACTAAAATTTTCACAACCGCACAAATAAAAAAAAAATTCTGAGGGCCAAAGACAGTGGTGCACGCCTGTGATTCCAGCGCTCAGAAGTTCAGACAGGAGGATCACTGCAAGTTCAAGGCCAGCCTGGGTTACATAATGAGTTCTGATTAAAAAAAAAAAAAAAAAGCAAAAAAACAAAGAAGAAGAAAAAAAACAAATAGTTCCTCTTACCCAAAGGATTCTAGTCCACTATAGATAGTATTTTTATCTCTGTTCTGGTCATTAAGGAAGTCATTCAGCATCATCCGAGCCAGAGATTTCTGAACCAGTTTACAATATGGTGAGTGAAAGATCATGAAGCCAAAGTCACTCAAGGTAAAATCTTTATCATTTCCCTCTGGAAGAGAAGTCCAAAGAATCTGTGATATTTGTATAATCCAAGAAATTTTATAGCTTGACTTTAGAACAAGGCTAGATAATAAACAAAATGGCCTGTATAATGAAATCTCTCTACAGTGTAAAATGTGTTATTTAAAAAAGACATTGAGAGAGGGAATAATATACAGTACTACATCACTGACTTCCAAATTTAAGAGTCTTAACTTACGAGAAGGCTACATAACCAATTCAACAAATTAAGACCAACTTAAAAAATAAAATAAAGTACAACCCAGCAAGCTAGACAAACATACAACGTAAGTGTACTTCTTACTGCTGAAAAAGACCACCACTGTCCTGCTAAATACACACTCAGACGTGGAATTATGTGGATGAAAGTGAGATCTAATCCTCTCTCATAACCTCTAAACTACAGCTATACCACAAGAAAGCACACTTTCTACAATACTATATATTATAATAGCAATAACTGAAACGCCACCCTTTTCAGCACCTCAGGAACTTTTCCAAGGTTAAAGACTGAGATTAATGATGATGCTTACAAATACAAATTCACAGCTATCATTTCAATAATTTGTTATACTTAGTGTTTTCTGAATCACAGTTTTTTAAAACTTTGTTAAAATACCCTTGAAAAGATGAACAAAATTCAAGTCACTTTTTCTTTTTAACCAAGGATTAATTAATCTAAGTATTTCTGCAGCCATATGTTGCATTTTCAAAAGTTACCACTCTACCTAAATTACACATTCCCCAAAACTACAAGAAAACACCATTTGGCAGACGAGGAAGAAATAGTAAAACGGTACTACTGAAGGCTTCTCACAAAATAGTTTCTCACTAAAGTCACTCAGCACGTTACACCACTGTCAACAGATACCAAAGCCTAGGAAAATGTGTACACGGGTAAGCCTCACCTTTCTGCCACTGGGCTCGGATCTTTTTACGGTAGACAGAATAGCAGCGATCTAATGCACTGAGGTAGCACTGTATAGAGAGTTTTCCGTCTACTACAGGATATTCAGAGAGCATATCAGGCTTGTAAAAGTCATAGGCATGCTGCATGTGTGTCCCGCGAAGCCCTGTTAGCGCAAAAAAGAAAGATGTCTATATATTTCTGATTCTTGATGTTTACGTATTAGTAAGTACATTGCACTATCTAAGGATCTTCAACAAATCAATTCTCACCACAGAATACACAAAGGACTCAGGGTTACAGGAATTAAAAGAAAACATAAAAATAACCATGGACAGTCCTAAGATTCCTTTCACGCAAGTTTCATAAATCATGAAGACGAATGAACTTCGCCAGCAACTGTGGGCAAGTTACTCCTTAAATTCATTATTTAACCTCACTTTAACCTATCTTCTTTCTCTGTCAAGTGAGGATGAAACCACCTACCCCTCATAAAAGTGCTATGAAGATTCAGTGAGCTGGCAAGCAGTGCTTACATTGAACAAGCACTCAGCAGGTGGTAGCCTCTTTCTATTTTCAAATGTTTCAGACCATGCCAGTTAAATAAGTAACAAGTACATAAACATTTTCCCACTTACCTCGGTCAAAAATTAATGGAGCGTTTGGCCCAATGAGCAGAGCCACAGCTCCAGCTCCACCTGTAGGTCTGGCATTTCCTGTCGCATATATAGCAATATCTCCCGCAACGACCAGGGCATACCGTCCTGAAAAAAACTTTCTTGTTATTTCACAAGGTAGTTAGCACCACATAGATCAGATATTCAGACTTAAGTCTTACACTTTCCCCACAATAAGCTTTCCCCATCTTTAATAAAGAAGAAAAATGTTCTAATTTTTTTTTTGTTTGTCTTTTTGAGACAGGGTCTGGCTATGCAGTTCAGGCTGGCCTTGAGCTTACTTTGTAGCCCAGGCTGGTCTGCAATGATCCTCCTACCTTAGCCTCCCAAGCGAGCGAGCACTGGGATTATGGCTGCTGGGATTACAGGCGTGCGCCACCACGCCCAGCATCTAACTTAATTTTGAATAAATCATTTGTTCTACTGAGTAAGATAACCACAATTCACAATTTACATAAACTGAAAGGCACAGCTATCTCTCTGAATATATTTAAACAAATATACCTAGTAAAAGTGTGCACATGGCATTAATTAAAAGGTCACTGGGTCTATTCATCTGAGTATTTTTAGATTTTTTGGTTGTTTAGAGTAACAGTCATGTAACATACCATCCCACGAGCTAGATTCAATCCAGTTAACAGCATTGAAGACAGCAGCTGTGCCTCCGTAGCATGCATTAGTGGTATCTATTCCTTCTATATCCGTATTCCCAGATTCCTCAAATAGCTGCATCAAATTACTCTTCACTGACTTTGATTTGTCGATGATTGTCTCTGTTCCAACCTCTAGCCGTCCAATGCAATCATAAGAAAGGCTATTTCTTTCCATCAGATTCTGAACCACAGTCATGCAGAGGGAGTTGATATCCTCTCGATCTGTGCAGAAGCCCATCTTTGCCTGGCCCAAGCCAATGGTATACTTTCCAGCATCGACACCATCATATTTTTCCAACTCTGCTTGATCCACATATTGAGAAGGAAAATAGATCTCCAGGGCAACAATTCCCACATCTTTTGGCCAACAAGCTTCTGCATTCAAGGGAAGTGACCCAGGCATGGTGAAAGAACTTTAGAAGGAAAGAAACAGATACTATTTTAGCTTATAAACTGCTAACTTTCAAGATTAAGACTGAAAAATAGATGTTATGAGCTCAACAATTACATAAAGGATTACTCCAGTCTCTCAAAGCTTAAAACACTTTAGGGCAGTCAAACATAAATACGTGAAGGAGTAATAATTACTGTATGTAGAATACTATCCTATAAACTTACAGCCTTTTAGAAAGGCTTCTACTTTATTCAAAACTGGGCATCTTTACATTTGAAACATGATTATTACAGGTAAGTAACACTCAAGTAAGATTCTCCTATATTGTAAAGAACTATGACATAAAATGTAATGCCAATTTAAAAACATAGCAAACAAATCATAATTCAATTGTCTGACCTATTGCTGACCACCTAAAATAGTTTAAACCAAGCCAATCTGTATGAGGCCTCTGCTATTATTTTATCCCCACAAAGAAGCTAACTTAATACTCTGCAAACACACATTCCAGGACCCATCACAGGGTTATATGCCAACATTCTATTTCTATAGCTAGTGTAATCAATGAGCACAAAATTGCTACATCACTGACCGTCTCAATCGCAGGGTTGAGTTGGGAAGAAACCCTGATAATTTGAAAAATGATAATGCATATTACCTGTGGGGCAATTAACTCTTAGCTTCTTAGAACCATGCTCTCTTTTTAAAAAGGCACTAAAGGGCCGGGGATATAGCTGAGTGGCACAAGTGCCTATCTGGCAAGTGCAAGGTTCTGAGTCTGATTCCCAGTACAAAAAAAAAAAAAGGCACTAAAAAGATGGACTGTTGCCATACTCTGAGTATTTTCAGTAGATCTGGTAAGTACATTTACTTATCAAAAGTAACAAAAACTGCAATCCCTCAAGACCACTGCTATATGCCCATGTGCAAGTCACTCAACTAATTAAAGCCTTAAAAGTCTTTGTAAAAGAAATGAAAAATTGGAGGGAGACTTAATCCCAACAGAGGCAATTTATTCCAGAGAAATGGTTACAAATTTGTTGACTGAGCTAGAGGAACAGAAGAGGAAAGGTGGCTCTTCAGATTCCATGAGCTCACACTTGTACTGGAGCTACCAGTAGTATTAGCACCTATGCTGCTAAGTAGGAACCAACAGCCACACTCCCACCGCTGCTGCCACAAGAACAAGGTAGCTACCTTCTCTCCACCTAATCTCACTTGAGGTCTTCCATTGGTATTCTAACCAAAACCCAGCTGGAATAGGTGCCAGGGAAATGTAATCAGCCTTTGAAGAGTGGTGCAGCCCATCAGTTTTAGAGAAAACCCCATCCACATATTTAGAATTCTATACCCCCATTTCTTTATAGGTAGGACATAATTGGATGATGGTATTTAGGTGGTGGAATTTCAGCTCTTTGCTGATCAAAAGATCTTGGTTTATGAATTACCTGGGGTGAACCAATTCACTAACTTTCTTCAATGTTTGATGACTAAAAACAAAAAGTCAATTCCTATGTCATTTGTCCTCTGTCATTCTGCAAACTCTGGTACAATCTTAAGATATTGTACAAGTATGAACTGTTGCCACAGTTAATTAATGAAATCTTGAGAAAACACCTAAAGCAGAGACTGTCCTTAAATTACAAAACCTGACTTCCGGGAAGATGGCAACCGGGTAGGCAGCAGAGAGAGAAACTCCCAGAGGATTACCACCCAAACAATGAAATATAGCAATATGAAGACAGAAATGACTTCCGGGAAGAAGACGACCAGCCGAGAGAGTGCGGAGGGAAGAACAGCTTCAGCTCCTGAACCCACAGAGAACACGCTACTGGGACAAACTGCGCCAAACCGGGCAGCGCTCCGGGATCCCGCTCAGAACCCCACCCCCGCAGCCAGCGCTGCGCGAACTGGAGCAACAGCGACCGGCCGGCGGGATTTCTGAGTCGGGGAAAATCTCCATCCAGGGAAAAACATCTGAACGGCACTCCTGTCTGCACGATCACAGGGTGAGT